>LPNX010263683.1:57427-91399 GCA_001517045.1 Pseudotsuga menziesii
ATAACTGAGGTCAGGGCATCTTCAAACAAGGGCTCTTCAAACACTGAAATTGATGGGAGATGAGATCTAAGTTAGTCACAGGTATGAATGTGGTATTTATTGTGAATGACATTAGGAAAAAGTGTAATGGAATAATGGGGAACCACTGACATTGTCCTTGCATTGATGAGTCACCACTAACACTGACACGGTCTTCACTTGTCTTTTTATTCATCCTTCCTATCTTTCTTTACCTCTCCTCTCTTCCTCTCTTTCTTTCCCTCTCATTCTCTCTCTCTTATCCTTCATCTCCCTCTCTCCATATCCCTCCTACTCTTCCCATCTTCCCTTTCTCTTATCTCTCATCTCCCTTCTTGCATTTCTCTTCTTCTCTCCCTATAGTCCCATAAATTCCATAATGTCTACTAGAGAATAATCTACCACTATAGTCAAATCAATTTTAAATAGGTTTTCCTAATGATTTTTTTTGAGTAAAAATTATGTAAACATGATGTAAAAATGATGATCATCTACCACATGGAATATGTAACACATGATGCAAAAGTTGTGTACTTTGATGCTAATACAATGATAATAAATTAAACTACATTGCCAACATGACGCTAATGCTACTAACGACGATGCTAATACAATGAATACTAACTCTAAAATAATGCAAAAAATGTGTTTGTAACACAAAAAAGACACAAAGATGACTTTGAAAAGTTGTTTTCCAAACATTATTGATGCAACGAAGATCAAACTAATACAACAAATTGATGCAAATACTTCCCTATGTTGTAATTAAATGGCACTTCAAAGAGTGTTCATAGAAATGAGTGACACAAATCTAACCCAAAATATGATGTCTCGACGTGCTTCACACTTTGTGTCATACAAATTTATTTATTTATTGCAAAAAACTAGACTGCAACACTACTAAATGTGACGCTATAACCTTGTATTGTAGTAGTGGATGTTGTGTATAATGCATTTAAGAAGGATATAGGCTAGTCATTTTTATTTAATAAAATAGTGTTTTCCTTCATGTTCTTTTTAGTTGTTTGCTTTTATAGATGTGCTTTTTCATCGAGTTTAGTTTGTTGTTTTTCTTAAGCTTACTTTTATTTTGCTTAGTTCCAACAAAAAAAAAAAATCTTTTTTCACTCTACAAGTGTGATCGTGGCATGGATTAGGCTAAGAGCACTGATGCACATAGCATGGTTAGACCATGTTTTCCGTAGATAACAATTTTCCATTTCCAAGAAACCTTAGATTCCTTGATATGGCATGCTACTAAATATGAACTTGTAGCATGCTCAAATTAACAATTAAAATACCCAAGAGCTCAACTTGTGCACACTAAATGAGTTGGTCGTGTGAAGTGAAAGTTAGGAATTGCGTCGACCCAAGAAATTGTGCTGACTTGGCCAAGGAAATTAAGAAAAATACATTAAAAGGGGTATGAATGCAAAAAAGGAATCAAAATGGGGCGCAATTCACAGGTTGACAATGAGATGAGGAGACATTATTAACCTATACTATAAGTGTAACAAGTACACTGCAGGTTAACCTATGCCAATTCACAACAATGTTTGTGTGTTATCATTATGATAATTCCTAATGACCATTCAAATCCACATTGACAATTTTAAATGATGGTATAACCATGACCCTTTTATATACACTTAAGGAATATGTGGAAAAAACAAACTGTAACTAATCCTTAGAGAGATGCATGCATGAGTATTTCCTTGATTCCTTTTCACCCTTTAGTTTTATCCTCAATGAGATTAAAACGAATCGAAAAAGGGATTTAGAATATAAATATAAGTGATGTGGTGATAAAGGGATGTACTATGCAAATTGTTCATCCCAATAGTGATCTGTTTTTCTAAACCCCCTAGGTCCAACTTTACATGATAGGATCCAATTTTCTTGTAGACCTAATTTATCCATTATTTATCTTACATGGATTTCTTTGCAACTACATATATCAATAGAAAATAGTTTCTAGGTAGAGATGTTGAATTCAACAAACTCACCATATGACATGAAAAGAGCTAGTTCAAAACGTTTTGAAAATTAAAGGTTAAAATACTGAAATATATTCGAGGCTATACTCCTTACTATGAGAAGGTAAAGGAAAATCACGTTTCCACTCTTTAGATATGTTGAATTTCAAAACTAACAAACCCATATTTACCCATGATATCAAAGACTATGATCATTATACGAGATATTTGGTTTGTTTCAATGTTTTTATATAAATTGAATGCATATTCAAAAACCCCTTAGGATTTAAAACACTCACTAAAATTAAATGAAATTTATGAATAGAGATATGTTGTAGTGTAGATTTAGTGGAAATAAAGGTTAATGTTAAACAAGATTCCCCTATATAATACAAGTTAGCTATCCATGTATAAAAAAATACATATTCTACATATTAGCGAGTATGTTAGAGAGTTGGAGCGTTATCCTAAGAATATATATTTAATTTAGAGGTTATTCTCGGTGTCTCTTCCTATGTTGGTTTTATGCATGTATATTTTCAAAATGTTCATGTCAAGTCATGTATATATTTTATTACACGAATTTTTGCACTTAACTTAGTATAATGTTGTTGTAATATATCTATAGGTTATACATATTCTAGTGGAGATTTCTCAAATGATGAAACTAGACATAGGGAAAGAGAGTAATATGAGAGAAGAAAAGGAAACATATCCCAATTAATGAAGACAATACCTATGACAAGACATTGATGAGTTGTAATTACATATTTTAATATTTCATAAAGTATTGAAAAATGTGTATTTATTTTACAAAGAGTTGCATTTATAATTCTAATTATTACTTATTATAATGTGTTTCATGTTGCGAAAAAGCTTAATTAAAAACCTAACATCATTTCTCAAGATTATAACAAAAATAGAAAGAGACCTAGATATGGGCTACTTGTATTGAATGTAGTGGGGATAAAATTATAGCAGTCTTAGTCATAATAGATGTAAACATGATAGACATGGTATAATATGTCATACATTTTTTAGAGAAATTTAGAATGTAATTGTTATCTAATATACTACATTTTTTGTTACACTTATTTATTCTATTACATGCATATTGATGGTGTGAGCATAGAGTGAAAATATGACGATGAATAGAGACAAATACTTGTTTCATCAATATAATATAAAGAAAATACTTTCAATTATGATGATATAAAAGTTACTAATGAAGGGAAACTTTTAGAATACACACTTTTGTCGCTATAGCAATGTTTTCCTTTCGACAATATGGGATTTCATCGCAAGAGAGACAGAACACACTATTTCATCACAATAGAGACGAACGTCAGGATAATTTTGAATGTTTTCAACAAATTAAAACTGTTTAGTGACTAAAGCAATGATTTTACCTGTTTCATGGCAAATTTTCATGGGACTTTTGACCCATATGTAGTAGTGGGTATACATAAGTATTATGACATGCACCATCATCGTGGACATTGACGTTGTCATAATCATCATCAATGCCATATGGTAGATCAACATCATCTTGATAATCATCCTCATTATCATCCTCGTCATCAACATCAAGTACATCATCAACAAAATCATCGTCATCATTGTCATTATGGTCACACATATGCCATTAGTGTTCTTAATCACTCATCGACATTATGATTCATGTCATGTAATTGTTAAGGTCATTTATATGCCGTTACAGTCATTACGATGATAATAGGGTTGTTTAGATGTCGTTACAGACATTTACGTTCCATTAGAAACAATTAGGATCCAAAAGTGATACCATATACATAATCATCATTGACATCCACATCATCATCATCATCATACAATAAATCAACACCATTGTCATCGTCATAGTCATCATCAATATAATTGTGATAATAATGAGCAAGGAGCCAAACTACCTCACAAGAATGGATGATATAATTTTATACTTATCGAATCATATCCATATGCTCCATCATAATTATCGTAATGCATCATCGGCATGTTTTTAGGGAGAATCATATGCCATTAGGGTATATCAAATGTTGTTGGGGACATTAAAATGCCATAAGAGCAATTTAGGTGACATTAAGGTAATTTACCCCTCATTAGGATTAATCATGATCCAAAAGTGCCATGATTATGATCATTTAGGTGCCACTATGATAAATCAAGATCCAAAAGTACTATCACATGGATCATGATCATTGACATTGGCATTGATATATCTGGCGTTGTGTCAGACGTTTCCCGAACACAATCCCTAGCTCTAAACCTACTGCAATTCCTAGCATAGTTCCTTTCGAAATTTATGGCATTATTCCAGGTGCTATACCTGGCACTATGTTCGATGTTTTCTAGGCACAATTCCTAGATCTATAGTTGGCGCTATGTTGGATGTTTTTCCTATCGAAATTCATGGCACAATTCCTATCACTAACCCTAGATTGATATATGGTGTATGTCATTTAGGACGTTTTTTTGGAGGCTATTCTTGGTGTTATATGGGATGCCTTTGTGGATGATAATTAGGACATTAATTGGGATTATAATTGGGACACTAATTGGGATGATAATTGTGATTTTAATTGGGACGTTAACCGGGATGCTAATTAGTGTCCAAAACAACACCAACTTTTAAAAAGGGACGATAATTGGGATGCTAATTGGGACTCTAATTGGGACGATAATTGGGACGCTATTTGGGATGATAATTGGGATGTTAATTAGGATGATAATTAGCATCCAAAATAGTGCAAAATTTTAAAATGGGACACTAATTGGGATGCTAATTGAGATGCTAATTGGGATTCAAATTCGGATGTTAATTGGGACACTAATTCGGATGTTAATTGGGATGCTAATTAACGTCCAAAATAGCACCAACTTTTAAAAAGGGATGCTAATTGGGATGCTATTTGGGACTCTAATTAGGAGGCTAATTGGGACGCTAATTGGGATGCTAATTAGCGTCCAAAATAGCACCAACTTTTAAAAAGGGATGCAAAAAACGCCATTAAAAGCGCCATGTCGTGGAAAAGCGTCCACTTTGTCCAAAAAATGCTGGAAAATACACTAAAAGTGATAGTTGACTCTAAAAAGGAAGCTAAAAGAGACGCTAATCACAGGTTTTTGTTGTAGTGCTTGGATGTACTTCCTTTCTTCTTGACTTTCTTCATTGAACCTTCATCGGTATGCTTCAAACTTTCATCTTCAAAATCTGACTTTGGATTCTTATCTTTCACTATTTGCTTCTCTTTTGATATTGCATTATTGCTTCCTTGAAATATGAGAGCATGATACTTGATATTCAAGGATCTAAGATAACCCATCTGGATCAATTTATCTTTCCCCTTTGTCAGTGAATCAAAGAATGTACTCAAAGAAGGAATTTTCCAATTAGAAATAGCAAGCCTAGTATCATGAAAAGTAGACACAAAAACTAAGTATTCAAGACCCAATTTTGATAGGATGGAAAGGATAAATTGATATTCCTTCTTGTCAATCCCACATTGATTGAGAAATAGAACAAGTGGCTTGAATTTGGTGAAGAAACCCTCAATAGAATCGAAACTTCTTGGACTCAATCAGAATAACTCATTCTCCAACAAATGTGCTCTTATCTCATCTTGAACTCCAAAGAGAGACTCAAGTTTTGTACATACTTGGTTTGGAGTGGTAAAACCATCTATATGAAACAGTATATCAGAGGAAATAGAGAGGCAAATCAATCCATAGGCTTCATCCAAACTATTATGCCACTTAGATTTCTCAACAACATAATTTGGTTCATTTTCTAAAGCCATAGAAACTCTATAGAGTCCATTACTATGCAATAGAATGCCAATATTAGCTTTCCACTCATGATATTTTAAGGGATTCGGGAGCATATATGAATAAGAATCCATACTGATGTGTTGATGTGCTCAAAAAGATACTATCTACAACCAACACAAATAAGACTAGGAGAAAATATTGTAAGCTTAATAACAAGTTCTTCTTCCTAGAGGGATAAGAGATTGGATGTTCTCTGATAGTGAGAACGGATAGCTCCTCAACTCCATAGAACTTGAACAAACTTGCACTCTAATACCATGTAGAAAATTTTTCTTTGATACCATGTATAAATAGAGCCTTGATGCAAAGAATAAGAACAAGAGGTAGATCTTGCTACATGATAATTCTCACAAGTATGAACAAGGAAAATAGAGAGAAGAATAAGGAGATTGAATACAAGAGAAGTGATGCAATATGTTTCCAAGTAATATTGATAAAATTAATTGATGATGAATCAATAATGAATTTATTGATTATTACAATAGTAATACATCGTTATAAATGAAAATTGAGTTGGTGGAAGACAACTCATGCTAGCTCATAAAGCAAATTTACCAAATATGATAAACACACATAGGTAGATAAAGCACTTTCCTAATCAGTCAAGGACCTAAAAAATTAACTAAAACATCAGTGAGTTGTCATGAATGATGGAAAAACATGTTAATCCTAGAATATGGAGAGAAAATAATGGAGGATGGGTTGGCAACAAAAGATAGAAATTTCCTAGTTGACTAGCTTTACCTTATCAACAAAAAAGATGGAATAAAGAAGAACAACAATAGAATCTGCAAGAGGGAGAAGTTACTAATTATGGAAGTTAATGAATTGGATGAGATCAAACCAGAATCAAGATAAATGTGCTCCTGAGTTATATATGGAAAGTGTTGACCATGTGGTGCAAGTGGATGCCAATTATCTAGGCTAGTAAGAAGGAAATTACTAAAAAATGATTAAATATTTTTATCCTAAGTATGAAATGAGTTTATAATATTCCCACATGAATGAGTCCCATGACCTTATAATTCCATTCAATATGGTCATCATGATCTCTCCTTATTCAACATTTTCTTTAATGGTCTCTAGTTGTTCCTTGATCTGAGAAACCCTTCTGAAGTAATATAGAATGGTTTATGAATGTTGGATCTTCACATTCTTGAGTTGATTAATCAGGGTCATCTTTCGGTTGATGTTATTTCATTCAAATTGCTTGGTTAAAGAATCAAACATCCTCTTAGGATTATTCAATGATGATACATGGGGGGTGAGGTTATCCTTGATGGATTCTCAAATAATTATTTTAGCTCTTATCATGGTCTTCTTGTGGTTTTCCTTTTCCTCTTCTCCCTTCGGTTCTAGAACCTCCTCATTGATGTATTTGTCCAAGTCATTCTATCCTAGAAATTAAAGAGATTCTATACTTCCATGCTCATAATTTATCTTCTCCTTCAATCTCATCCTCAATCTTGGTGTGATTCATAATATTGATATGAGAACCTTAAATGCAAATAGAAAGGAAATATATCTTACCAATTTGAGATGTCTAAGTTGATTCTGGATCTAGTTGACCTATGGTTCCATAGAGAAACTCTAATTTTCAAAAAATGGAATCTTGAACTTCTGTATGGATAGAAATATAGGCCTCCTTGATGTGATTTTTCTAGTGAGGTATTTTTTGAAATTATGTGGAGGGAAACTCCAAAAACTTGATACCCTAATTCATTTCTGTAGTGTCTCACATTGTCCAATATTAATTCTGATGTATTTCCAAACTTTCTACTCACCAAGGTCTAAATATTTGTCTTGAGGTATCCTGATTTGTATTATTTCCAACCCCACAGGTTAGAGAAATAAGTTTCCCAAGGTGACCTAGTTATGTACTGGATCAGTATAGCTAACTTCTACAGACTTCCACGTGTCATTGTTTCAACTTCTAGGTCTGAAACTCGCACCAAAGAAACAAAATTGAATACCCTATATGAAAAATATTAATGAATTATATCTGGATCTTCCTGTCCCAATATATAACAATTCTCCCTATGTCACATCTTTAAGACTGAATTACGGAAGAGGCGGAAACCCTATTTTGGAGGGATCATATATCCTAAAATATATCGATTATGAGGCTGAAACTTGCACAAAAGGTACATAAATATTTCATCTTCGTACTATAGAAGTTTCATCTCCATGTCCTTCTCCAAACTCGAGTTATAGAGAAAATTTCAAGATGACTAGATTTTTCCTTCTAGGGTTTTTCAAGCATGAAACCCTAGTCTCCAGTAGTTGTAGTTGTAGCACTATTTCGGTTACACATTGCCTTGTTTTAGGGTGTTTCTAATACCATGTTATATTTGAATGTTTATTCAATATCTTAAAACATCTATCATCATAACATCATAACCATATGCAATAGGATCACTGAAAGATAGACAAGAACAACATAAAAGAAAGACATAGGAATTTTATCTTGGGAAACCACAAGGGAGAAAGCCCAACAATTTATATTTATGTATAGATTTTTCACTTAGTATAATGTCATATGGAGATAAAAATACCAAAATACAGCTTATGCATCTTCTTATTCTTCTCTTCTACAGAGAACTCGTCTTTCTCTCTCTTCAAGCAAACTTACTTGAGCTTACAATGTATACAAATGAGGGAAGGTGCCTCCCTATTATACTAATCATGTGTATGAACTTTTGCTTCAACAGGGACTATTTATGGACCCTACTAGGTCAACCTAACCTAGGGGTAATAAAAAAATGAATTTTACAATATTCATGTGGAGACTATTTCCCCGACGTACAACGGAGGTTTTACCTTGACTCTTGCATGAACAATTACATTAATGGAACCTTTCAATCAGAGGGAAAACATCCCCAAAATGAGGTACAATAAAATTAAAAAAATATATAATAATAATAATAATAAAATAATACAATTAAGAATACCTTATGAAGTTACATTTAAAACAACAACTATGTATGTCCTTTTGGTCATTTGCACTTATTTCTAGTTGTCTTTGAGCTTGTCAATTATGAAACCTCACAAATTAAATTGGTTGTTGTTGGATATGTGGAGATGAAAGATTTTGGAAAATAGAGCATTCATTTGATATTGCATTATTGATTTTCTCTGCCTTGAGTTATGTAATACAACTCAATTTAACATATTTTTTATCCTTTGAAGATGCATTTCAAGTACCATGTACTTCAACTGTATTGGGTTTCCAATTGTTCTCCTTTAGCAATCCAATCGATGCTCTATATATAGTACACTTGGTCACATGTTCTAAAGAATATATATCCATTTTCAATCATACTAATGAATCTTTGAATGGAAAATATATCGGTGGTGACTCTTATATGTCTCACATAGATCAACGTTTTGTTATAATCAATATATTATTTGAATTGAACTACATTTGCATATATTTCATGGAATGCCATTATCAATTATGTTGTTCAAATTAACTGGTTAGATGAGTTATAAGGTTTATGCTAATAATCAAGAATCATTTACCAAGAAGATAGAATAAAATATGAAGTAGATATTCTCATGAAGAATCTATACCTCATAATTGAATAAAACATTTTAAATTTCACATTATTTTTATAATTTTACCGCTTACATGTGTCAAAAATTGCAACAAGTGCACATGCTTTGGGTATTTTTTAAACATGAATGCAGATTTGTTGAATAATTGTTGCAACCTTGTAATGCAGGGTAGAATGTTGAATTTGAAACATATGGTATTCATACCTTGGGGGGATTTGTTATTTTTCTAGTGTAGTTTAGCATTGAAAGTTGGATGGTGTTATTTTTAGTATGTGTTATAGCCATTATTTATTTACTATTAATTTCTTCCTCAATCCTTTCGAAATTAAATCTCTAGTGTTCGTATTCTTCCCAACAGTGGTGTATTCCTCCCATCTAAAAGCATCCAGATGTTATAAGATCAATTTTTTTTATCAAAACATTCCTTGAATTTTATTTTGAGAGAAAGTTGTTTCTTAGTGATATTTGAGGGATATTGTAGTTATCGTTAAAAAAAATTCTCTTTCGTTACCTATTGTAAAGTTTATTCGAGTCTCTATGCAGCCTGTTATTAACTTAGCACTGACCAGATATATGTTATCGTTGATTTGTGACTTTTGGGTGTCATTAATATTCTCCAAATGTTTCTAAAACGGGACAAATATAATGATTGATGTGCTGACAATATTTGGTTGCAATATTGGGTTGACTTAAGGTCATTTTCCATGCCCATTTGAATGCCTAGATTGTGTGAATTAGAGTCATGAACATGCTCAATTATCATACATAGATTGACTACTACTGTCATATGGGTGGAAAGGTCCCAAAAATTTCTCATAACCAATGACAATGTTGCTCCACACAAAACTTTGCTTAGAAATCATGCTCTGATTAAGGATTAGGGCTATCCTCTTCTTCACAGTAATGTCATTTTAGTTGATCTATTGTCTAAGAAGTAGGAAAGTATGAATGTAGGTTGTAGTGCATTTTTTCCTTGGGAAAAACATTGAGTTGTACGAGGTTGAAAAATTCAAGGGATGAAGGACTTTCCTTTGTTTAACAATGATGATAATTTATGAAGTAGTGGATAATTTATTGGAGAAGAAAGTTGGTTAAATTCTAAGTGGAGAACGGACATTATAAAGGAATCAACTAAAAAAACATGTGTGATCAACTTCGATGGTTAAGAATAGAAAGAAAATTAGGCTAACACCTTCAACCAAGGAAGAGGAAAAGCACTCGGGAATATTTTAACATAATTCCTAAGATTATCCAAATATCGGGTGATTGTTGGTTTAAGGTGATGGCAGGATTGACACATATATGCCTCTATTAAATTATTTAAGGAGGTATGGAATTATTTCAATTGTCTCATAAAATTAAGGGGACTTCAGATAGACTATTTGAGTGTTAAGGGTAGCAGTTATGCAAACCATATACCACCCTCTTATCATTAACAATATGCCTTAGCATAGCTCTCTTCCTAAGACCTGGTAGTGGAGTAGATTTTCACTAGATAAAGGTGTTAATTTTTGTGAAGAATATAGGAGAATTGGTTGGTAGTGATTCCCATGGAAATTTTTGTGTAGTGTTGGCGCAATCTTACCTCAACCGAGTTCCACACCACAACATACCAATAAACACCCAAGATATCATCCCAAAAGGGGTTCATCCCTTTCGGCAACACCTGTAAAGAAAATGAGGTCTCACTTGAAGTACTTATGGGAGTGAAAGAAATAGGTTTATATAGCATGGAAGGGGAATAGGGCAGCATAATAGTGAATATAAATATGACAAGTTTAGGTCTTCAACAGAAAGTTCACTTTGATAGAGATCATTTCAACCAATTATGACATCTAACCATGGATACAAAAACATAGATATCATTCATTCATAACATGTAATTATCATATTATGCATTATTAAACAAAGAATGGATCACATACACACACCATACACATTTTACACCAAACATTTTAACATGGAAACCCAAATTGGGAAAAAACCACAAAAATGTTCATTATTAAGGAGTCGCAGCAAACGAACGCTTTATGTATGTGAACACAACCTATAGACCTCTCTTCATCAACTCATTACAATAGATCTATGCAGACATCCTGTAGATCATATCTCATCCTTATGAGTCTCTTCAACTTACACTTTGACAGGTACAAAAACAATACATTAGAATCTCCACTACAAAGTACCAAAAGTATGCAAAACTATCTAACCCCAAACCTCCCATCCCATTACATATTTATAGGCTCTTCATATCGCTTCACCCCATTTTGGACACGTTATCATAATAATGTAAGTGGACAAACATTCATAACCACTTAACCAACTGTGTGTTTGCACTTTGTCAAACAACCCTACTTCCTGAAATATTAGCTACTTCTTCATAGTCGTTCACTCCGTCGGACCACTTCGCCACATCCTTGTTCACACAAAAACCATTTATCCAAAACTAATACCCAAAAATTTCATATGTCCAACAATCCCTCAACACTCACATGTGGCTCATCTCGAGCCACTTCAGGATTGTGATACTGGTGTGTTTAGCTTCGACAAAAAGTCATCATAAAATTTCATGGTTTCCCCTACATGTCATTGAAATTCTGGAATGTGCCATGTCATTTCATTGATGAATTTTGAAGTGATATGACATTCACTTTTCTCCACAACCATTGTCATTATATTATTAACTTCTCTATGCTCGGGGCCAATCACATCAAAATGCGCTCGACCTCTATTCGGAGTTCTTCAACTCGCTCAGTCCTCTTCTGTTGTTGAACCCTTAGTCAGTCGATTTCTTCTTGCAATGCTTTTTTTTGCATCCATTCTCATTATTTCCACCGATGATAGATTCTTCAACATACTCCATAGACTTTCCATATTATCTTGATCTACCCCAAGTTTAGTGGTTATGTCCTACAACTCCGCATCTTCTAACAATGCACCCCAAGTATGAGATATCGCCTCATTCATATTCATACAGGAAGCTTCAAATTCCTTTATAGCCTGGATGGCCACTAGACCTCTATCTTTCATTGTTCAACCACTTCAAGGGGTGTTCTAGGTATCAAATTGGATTCTAATTCAGTAACCTTATACATGTAGCCTGTCATGATTCCATTTATCTACAATATTTTCTCTTCTGTAGGAAATCCCTCATCCAACTCTACCTTTGGGACTTCTTACCAAGCAGGCTCGATAGCCTCATGTAATTTCTACTTATCTCGGTTCACTGATATTTTTCCTTTTGAATCGACATGGATTGTTCCTTTAGGGTAGTATTAATGTCCATATACTTCATCATCAACTCATATATTGAATGCACATGGGATTAGATTTATTTGACTATCTTTCGTTGAATGGTATGCAACATGAACATGGGAAGAATAGACAACTTAAGATCAATGATGCTCAACTTTTGATATTTCTCATTCAATCCCCCGTCTTTGAAGTTCAATTATTTTGGGAGAAACTAAACTACCTTTCCCATCGTAGAGGACGACGCTCCTTTGGTTCTTTTCTCAACCTTCCCAAACTCTGGTTTCCTTATTTTTTCCTGTTGGTCGAATCCCATATGATTGGTTGAGATCCAAAGTTATTTAAATGTAATGGAACCATTTGTTTGCACAATATTATCTCAACCTAGTTCCACACCACAACATACCAACAAACACCCAAGATACCAGCATGAAAAGAGTTCACCCCTTTTGGAAACACCTGCAAAGAAGATGAGGTCTCACCCGAAGTACATATAGGGACTATAGGAACCATGTTTCTACAACATGAAATGGGAACAATGAAACACAATAGTGAATATAAATTTGATAAGTTTAAGTCTTCAATAGAAATTTCACTTTGACAAAGATCATTTCAACCAACTACGACATCTAACCATGGATACAATAGCATAGCTATCATTCATTCATTAATTCATTCATCAAATGTAATTATCATCTGAGGAATTATTAAACAAAAAATAGAGAACACATACACATCATACTCATTTGACACCAGATATTTTAACGTGGAAACTCAAGACAGGGAAAAACCACAAAAGCGTTCAGTATTAAGGAGTCGCAAAAAATGAACACTGTATACCTCTCTTCGCCAACTGATTACAACAAATTTGCATACACAGTCTGCATATCGTATATCATCCTTGTGACTCTCTTCAACTTACACTTTGACAGGTACAAAAATATTAAATTAGGATCTTTGCTACAGAGTACCAAAAGTATGCAAATTTCTCCCAAAACTGTCTAACTTCAAGACTCCCATCCCATTACATATTTATAGGGTCTTCATAGCCTTTTAACCCTTTCCCGCTACCCGAGTCTAATAAAGTAAGTGGAAAAACATTCCTAACAACTTAACCAACTTTGCGATTGGAATTCGTTAAACAACCCAACTTTCTAAAATCTCGTCTACTTCTTTGAATCCGTTCAATTTGTTGTACCACTTTTCCACATCCCTATTCATACCAAAACTATTTCTCCAAAACTGATACTCCAATTTTCCCAAAATTTCCTAGGGCCAACATGTAGTCCCCTTATATAGCACAAGTAAAATGCATAATATACATGTGGATCACCTAAAAATGAGATAAAACCAAACAGTGATTCCATGTGGCCTTCGATAGCCCCTTCAAAATGTGGATCCTCCATTAAGGTAATCCCATCAGGAATTTAAACCAACTAATTAATTACCATATGGAATACCAACCAACCAAATGTCCACACTATCCTCCAAGGGCTTCTTCAAAGGAAACATTTCCAACAAGTCATGTCCACATAGGATATTTGAAGGGGTTGCTTCAACAAAATGTCCATATGTCAAACAATTAGGCCTCAAGTTACCTCCAACAAGCAAAGTTAATTTATGAAGTGGAAAAAGTACCGAGAATATCCCTTAGAAGAGGGAGTCCCAAGTAACATGTCTCCCAAGGTCTCTACTTCAAATAATATTTCCAAATAGGAAGAGGTATAAAGAAACACCTTTTAATCCTCACCAAGGAAATTATCCTTAGAATGAGTCCACAATGTTTCCTTGTATGATATGCAAGACCCCTTCCACATGAATTCCAACAAGGAACCTACTTCAACTATGATAAATCAAACCCAAAGCTTCTAAGAGTTTATGGATTCACTCAAGCCTTGCACATAAGAGACTATATGGCCTCTTAATGGGAAATCCATTATATCAACTATCATAAAGATCCACAAACCTATATTAGAATGTTGGAAGCCTAGAGATAATGTGTTCAAGTCATTGAATATTGGTCTTCAAATCCAATGACCTGATCAAGAGAGATTGGGCACAGCTTCAAGGTGGATTCTATCTCATACAATATGATCATCACCTCCCTTTCTGTTGGATGAAATCATCTAGATCATGCTTCATGGATGCAAGTGACCTCCCAATCCTCTAAGGGTAGATTGGCCTCATGAAAATAGAATTTAACAATTATTACATGCCTCGATATTTCTCAAAGGTGACTTCCAAATGGAAAACCTCAGCAGTATAGTAGTAGATAATGGTTCCAAAGTGGGATGGCCTTCTCCAGGTGACAAATGGAACCCACCTTAAAAGGGAAAATGAATTGTCCTTGAATGGTAAAATGAACTTGGATTTTATGTACATTTTTCTCTATGATCTATATTACATTATAGAAGTTAAGGAATTCAAACTTTCAAATTAGATTCTCCATTCAGGCATAGAAAATTACACCAATTGATAGAAAGATACATATAATTCTCTAATTTCTAAGGATAACAGAAGGTGAGTAACCGAAGGGATTTATTCTCTATTATTTGTGAGGTCTGATCAAATTTTCCCCTTCAATCACTATATTGAAAGCATTCAATGGTCAAACCTTTAAAACTCATGGGGCCATACGCAAAATTCCTATTGAACTTGTAGGAAATACTATCATCATTTACAAGAAAATTTTGTATTCCCTAATCAATTATAATGTTATTCTCAAGTGGAACTAGATGTATTCTATGAAAGTAGTCATCTATTTGGTGTTTTGAATACCGAAATTTGATCACAATAACACTATTCTAATCATTAATAAGTAAAAATACTATCCTAAAATTCAAAATTAAAACCAAATTCATCCCTTATATTAGTTAACAATGCAACTACGTTTCCATCTTTCAACAATATGCCTCTATTATATTGAGAGATATGTCCATGCTTGGGGTATATTCTCAGGCCTAACTACTATTTTTCTACATCACCACTTACTCATGTATCAATCAACCTACAGCTCGAAGAAAACCATGATTCATTTTTAATGTGATACTGTAGAGTCAAGGTTAAGAGGTTTTACCAAAAACTCCACAAATGGGGTCGACTATTCATTAGATGGGTTTTATTTTTCCTGAATTTTGTGTATGATACAATGCCTCTACTTGGGGATGAATGAAATGTTGATTTGAAATAAAATATTGCTAAGATACAAAGAAATCCTAGGAAAAATTATTGAATGTATAACATCAGCATTCATTCTCCGGACTTGTGTTGTATCAAATAGGGACTTGTGTTGTATCAAGTCCTATATATATCCTCATATCATTGAGGTGGTGATGCTCGTACTGTAAAGTATTGGGTTGTATCAAGACTGTAGACCTATTTTATATCAATTCTATACTTGTGTTGTATCAAATCATTTTGATTCTCATAGACGGTACCCTATGAGATGGATCTCCAAATATAGATATGAACGTGTCATTTGTATCAAGTTATGATCCTCATGCGTTCATCCAGACAATGGATACCCATTGTGGTGGACCTCTATTCATAGAGGTAAATGTTATGTGATATATTACTAACCATGGTCATTCGAGATGGATAAATCTATTGTGTCTCCTCTAGAGACTGATCACCTCTAGAGTTAAGTATTTTATCATATGACTACATGGTATAGGGTAATATAATATGATCATAACATGTGACAATTATCCTGAGTATACTATGAAATGATAGATGACTAAGTTAATATGTGGTAATATGAAAAATATAAGCAATAAATATATAAAGGGAAAGATAATTCAAATTTCCCATGCAGAAGATTGGATGAACTCAAGTTATAAAGTTGTATTTATAAAGATTTGGTTAAATATGAATAACTCAATCAGTGTTTTAGTTAAAAAAATAGTCAAAATATCAATGAATGCAATCAATAACTAAAGAAGAGATCAATGTTCATCAATCAATATGATTCAATTAATAATAGTTAACTAAGTGTTAAGGAAATATGGACTAGTTAACTAAAGTGTTTACACTTTAGTTAAACTAAAAGACTACACTTATATTAATCAAAAGACAACACTTCAGTTGTAAAAGTGTTTGCATGTTGACACTTGAGTTGAAGCACTATGACACTTAAGTTATCCTATTAACTAAGTGATCAATATTCAGTTAGAGATTGGGTTCACTTCGATATTAGTTAATGACCTTGAGCTAAGGTATGGCGCATTAGTTGTGCATGATGAATATTTCAATGTATGGATTCATTATTCCAAGAAGGACATTCGAAATGGCAATGCATGGGTGCATAAATGGTATGCAACCATTCACCCTAGTTTGCATGAAAGTTGTTTTTTCTTGTTATAAATGTGTTGGGAACATGGAAAGTTGATTGCAGTGGTTACAATTGATCTCTCTTCTCCATTTCTTTGTATTCTCTCTTATTGAGAAATATGCTTATGTTGTAAAAGTCATTCTATGAAATCTATCTATTATACTTTAAAGAATTATTGGGGTTTTTCATCCTCTATGTTATGAGTATTTTCCCAAGGTACATCTTGTCTTATGTGGATGAATGATTTGTGTGGATGATTTTATTATGAGATTCATATGTTAATTAGTTCATTGATAAAAGTTTTGAAGTTCATAGATATTCATAATTTTCTTAAAAATTCAACATGGTATCAGATCTTAGGGCATGAAGGATCTTAGTTTTTTGCAATAAAAAAAATTCTACATATATATTAAGGAGTTGAGCAAGTTCGAGAGACATGACATCGATATTTGTCCAACCATAAGACCATATTGAAGGCACTTCTAATTTTAACACATGGAAGGTGAGAGTATTGAACATTCTTTAGCATCATGATTTGGATACCTTCGTATCCACTGTGGTAGAGGAGACTACCACCAATGCAAGGTAAGTCAACTTCAAGAAGAATCAAGAAAAGGCCAAGAGTATAATATATTATTTGGTCAAGGATAATCTTATTGTTAACACTCCATTTTAACAGTTGATTTGAGAGCCTTATAGGATTTCAATGAAGGTCCCATTCCCGCGAACTTCACGTGAACTCCCCTTTAGGCTATCAGAAGTGAGAGGCAAAGGAGAAAACAGAAGGTGTGCTGAAGGCATTGATCGAGGCTTGAAATCAAAGGCTGAGATCGATCGGAGGAGGATCAATGGCTCCAAACCATTTCGCGCGAGCGGACATGCTCGACCAAAGCCATGTTTCCAAGTTGAGAAATTTGTTAAAGGTCAGTAAAAATTCTACGGTCGAGATGAGATCTGAGTCAAATATACGGCGTCGATCAATTTCGCTTGCCATACTTGCATGGGTGAAGCCGCGATTTAAAATCATGAAAGAGAGGTAGAGGTCGTGAATATCAACGGCCTCGATAAGAAAGGAAACAAATATATGGTCATGGTTTATTTCATAGAGCGGACTAGCACGGATGAATGCCAAGGCTTCTCATTGCAAAATATAATGGGGCCCACTCAGATCTATGGTTGCATGAAGGGTCGGTTGTGATCGATGGTTGAGAACATGTCACGATCCAGAACTGCCCGCGGTGTTCAGAAGAGAAAAGTTGGTGGCAGAAAGACTGGAACGTGGATGGTGGAAGTGAAACATTCCTCAGATTGGATGGCTGAGAAGGCTCCCAGGGTACAGGCTTCATGTCCAGTGCTGAGATGACAGTAGAGGAGACGTTCACGGGTGTAATCTGCATCCTTGCGGATTGGCTGATTTCTCCGACGCCATTCAGCATGAGCCTAAGGTGGAAGTCTTATCTAGAGACACTAATTTCCTCGGTTCACAAGTGTGGCACGCGGTTCACTTCGAAGGGAGCCGTGAGAAATATGGAGGTTTGATTCGTTGAGGCAACAAACTTGGAATTTACACAAGGTGAAGGGATGTGACGAACTAAAACATCCCAGCGCCACTGTCACAGTAATTGAAAGGGCAAGAAAGGTCAAATCCATGGCCCTTAAAACCATCTTGGCAGCCACGCAAAAATTTTCTGGAATCTTGCCCATATTGGGTAATATGATTGAATGTCAAGAAGATGGATATAGCTCTTTCTGAGCCGTGTCAGATTACCCTATATAACGCCATCTCCCAGAGATATTTTGAGACATGGAAATGTGTAGATGATGAGAAATATAGAGTTGAATGCCGAGAAGTGTCAAGTTCCTTCACAGACAGCCATGACTGTGTGGCTTGAGAAGTTAGTTCGACAAGGGGTACTCTTGGTAGGCAAACATAGATCTATGTTTTGGTTATCCATACCAGAAAATTGCCAACCACTGGGGCATAGATGTTAAACACCAAGGGAGGTTCACCCGCTTCTACACAACCCAGTCTCTGGATGTGCAGTGCATGGGTTTTGACGTCCCAGGGACATCCCTCCAACACTCCCAGTTGCAGTCACGGCCTTCAAAGTCCCAGCTCATAGTGGTGGCAGAAATGTTGGAGCAAATGATCGTATTGGGACCACATGGGTCCGGAGCCTTCGACACCACCCCTAGGATCTCCACTTGGATGCTTAGTCATGGGAAAGGAGAGGGTCAAACGCACACCCGGTTGCATGGCTCATGGGAAAACCCTCCTCGTAGGAGGAAGAAAGGGGTACAAGGATGATAAGCTTCTTAAGTTATTTATCATCACCAAGTGCATGACCACCTTCTTTCCAGCCTCCTCCTACAATGGTGTTACTAGACGAAGGATGGGTCGAAAAAATGATCAGGCAGTGGATACGGGTCTTCTTATCAGCCTTTGAGCGACGTGGTCTGTAAGAAACAGGCTGGTTGAAGAAGAAGAAAGATATACCCGAAGCAGCCTAAGTAAACAATTGGCCGTCAGCAAGCCTCATGGAAACCGCTTTCGTGAAGTGGAATTGAAGAAAGCCCTGTGCTGTCAGTCTGCGTTATCATGTGTTGCGTCTCCATAATGTTTATTGTTATCTGTAAAATGTGGTAATAGTCCACTCCCTATACTGTTAATGCATGATTGTGACTTGTAACAATCTTCTATTGGTATTCTCAGCATTAGAATAGTATAAATGTTGAAATATTGTAACTTCGAAGAATATTCTTTATGTATTTTTTGTGGTCCCCGATGGTCCAACCGGGAGAACCACTTGTATTACATTGTACCCCGATGCTCCTAATCGGAAGAACTAATAAGAGTCATGAGGTAGTCCCCTCTAATTATAAAGATGGGTCATCAGCACCCCAGTGTGGTTACTTGAGCCTACATGTGTAACTCGAGCCTACATGAGTTAACTTAAGCCGACATGTTGATTGAGTAAACTTTAAGTAAACGGATGAATATAAATAGAGGTGTAGTGCTCCTCATTTGGGACACACACACTCACTTGGAATAGCGCACTTGTGGAGGAGAGGAGTTGCTGGAGAAGGAGGAGAATCAGGTTTTTGATCTCCTTGTTGGTTTTACCTTTTTCTTTTTTGGGGCATCTATATTGAGGAAGATTTTGCTGGGTTTTTCCCTTTAGGGTTTTCCCAGGATAAATATGTGTTGTTCTTGTGATACTGTTTCTTTCAGTGATCCTGCTTTATATGCTTTTATTATGAAAAGTGAAATGATATACTGATGTCTTAGTAAAGCATATGAAAAATTAACAATAAATACACTCGCGATAGAGGGAGAAAGGAGTTGGTTGGATTGGGAAACATTCTAGGGTTGAGGCTCTCCATTGCAAAATAATATTTGATGCATGTGTTATGAATAAAATTGCAGAGGAGGAATTGTTTCTCATGCCTATGATTCATGTGTCGTTGCTTTTCCCAATATATATATTCTTTTACGTGGAATGTGTTTCTTGTTTTCACTCTAGTCTGTTGATTGCTTTCATGTCTGCAACTTAGTGTATAGCAGTTAGGAATTCATACTCGTTATGCTACGGTTGTTGTTCTAGACATTTATCAAGTTTCTTCTAAAGTTGCATGCAATTCATTTCGTTGGTGCTCCATGTGATGGGCTGTTCTCTCTCGTCCTTCGACCTTCTGCTAAATATCTCCTGATTGGGAGATCAGCGGCTACCTTGCCTCTATCTGCAACCCCACGCCATTCCCTTTCCTTATGCAAGTATTTCCTACGTAGTTTTTAGACTCCATTTCCAATGGTCCCTTACCCCGATAATCCCACCTCACAACTCACCTTGATACATCTTGTCCCATTCAGGATCCTGGCCCCCTGACTATCCTTGACTGAAAATATTACATGGAGTAGACTCCGAAGACAAATGAGAGATCCCTCTCTTACTGCGCAGGGTTGGAGGCACAGTCTAAAGTGGTTATGTTATTACCCAGGAGTGGGCCCTCCCCCCTGCTCGACCTTGGGGCCCAAGTCCGATGCTAACACTCATATCAATAATCACTCCATTGAAGACCACAAAGAAGTGTTTTGATACACTTGCGAACCTGTATGAGAACAAGGCCTCAAGTCAAAAGAGGAATTTGAACATAAGATTCAGAACCTAAAATGGAGAAGGATGAGACTGTGCAAACATTCTTCACCAAGATTTCACAAGTGAAATATCAGCTTGCTAGTATCGGTGTAATGATAGATCAAGACTACCTTCTTCAAATCACCATTTATGGGATCCCACCCTCATGGGATACTTTATTGGTTGCGGTAAATAGCTGAGAAGAGAAGCCTAACTTCTAGAGGTTATGGCATGATTGCATTCAAGAACAAGGGTGCATCCAGAGCAAGACAGTGTGCACCAAAGAAAAGAATCTTTCCCTCACGGAAAGAATGAAGAAAGGGAGAAAGCCATTGACTCCAAATAGTTTATTTCATTAAAATAATAAGGAGTTCAATAAATATTTTGACAAATCAAATATTTGTTGATACTAGCGTAAAAATAAGGGCCATTATGCAAGAGAGTGCCATGCAAGAAAGAAGAATGTAGACAAGTTTCATGCATCTACTATAGTAGAAGAATATGAACCTTCTCAGAAGAAATAATAAAAGGATGATCGAAAGGAGTATTTCCTTTAGTGAAAAAAACATTCAATTCAGTGTGCATGGGATCCTTATTCCCCATGTAGAAATTCACTAACTATTACATGAGAGTAATTTTGCATAGTTTTAAGTTGCAGTGAATAAAGAATGCCTCCAGTAATCTACAAAAGGATGAAGAGATCAAGAGGGAGCCTACACAAAACAATAAAAGGAAAAAATAATATTCCCTAACCTACAAGTAGAGAATAACATGTATTGAATGTGGATTCATTCCAATGGTTGGTCCTGAAAGAGAGTAGATCGGGAATTTCCTATTTTTCTTAGGAAGAAGTCATAACAATAAGCGCTAATACTATTCTAAGAGATGAGAAGAATCATGAATATATTTAAAATATATTATTTACATTCATATGTCAAGAAGAAATTCAAACATATATAAGCATAAGACTCCTTGTTGGAGGACCCAGATTATGATTCTTGCATCTTGATGGTGAGAGGGAGAAGCTAGATTCACTAGCTCTTAAAGAACCAGTAAAACTGGTTGATGTATCTCCTGTTAAGAGGAGACCTAGATGATTCTCATATTCAGAAGGAATATGAGAACACTATTCAAGAATCTTGGTATGATTCTTGAGATTATAGTTGTGGCAGTTACCAGACAACATTTTCCTCAGTTAAGGAAAATAAGCAGTAGAGATCCTGAAGAGTTTTAGAATGATTGATTGTAATTCCATGGCGACACATATGAAGATAAATCTGAATTTAATAAATCTTATTACATATTTAGAGGATCCAAAAGTTAGTTGAGATGTACCTAGTTGCACCAAGATCATATGTATGATTTATAGTTAGTACATAGACATGAAAGCATGTGATAAGGTACCTACTTTGTACAAGTAAATGTGGACTCATATATGTCTCAAACAGTGAAATAAAGTTTCAAGTATATATGGAATCTGACTAGTGTAGTGATAAAGTAAGATCACATTAGATTTGGTGCTCCATATAGAGCATATTGTAAAGCTTTAGAGATTCAATAGGTTCCTAGTCAATTATATCCGATACATGATACATATACATAGATGAGAATAATTGTTAGCATACCTACTAAACCTTTGTACAGAAAAAGTTTGGTATAGTACAAGAATGCTCCTCTAGTTGAAGAGGGAGTACTAATGTTTCTTCATAGGAATCAGCAGATAAAGTCCTCAATCATTTAGGCATGTTGCATGAATCGGATAACCTGGGCCTATGGTATATCTTGTGGAGAGAATCTACATGAGCAGAGACATGGTCAAGGTATCAGAGACTATCATATACTTTAGAATAGTTATAATTGATAATGTTGGGGAGAAGTCAAAACTATTGGGGAGGTTAGATATCCACATAGTTGTCTAGTGAGGTGTTGCAGTATAAAGAGAAGAATATGAAATCATTGTCAAAGTGATCAGGCCTTGAAGAACATCACAAAGAATGGAAATCTCACATAGAACTTCTCTAGATAGAAGAATATTCTTAAAAGTCAACAAATGTTGAAGATTGAAACAAAAGATGATATTGCACATTGGATGTGTGTTGTTGTATATGATGTATGTGTATCCATGGTGTCTAGTTTAGAGAAAATGCATTTGGATCATATCCATATGATGCTACCATGAATAAGTAGTTGGTTGGTATTTTATGTACTTAGGATACCTCTTGTATTTTATCCTTTTTACTAAGCATATGCTTGTGTACCTTTGAGGTACATTATAATAGTATCTTTATTGTAATCGATACATTGTATACCTTATTCTATCCATCTATTGTTGTAGCGTGAGATAAGCTAAGTGTACTGCAGCTAGTACTACAAAAGCTAAGTGTATTAAGGCTAGTACTACAAAAGCTAAGCATATTAAGGCTAGTACTACAAAAGCAAGGTGTATGTCAGATGGTACTACAAAACAAAAGTGTATCGTGGATAGTAATACCTACCGAGGAGTAGGGTAGATTGGATTATACCTATTGAAAAATTGAGCCTACAGCTATTAGGTATTATAGTCAAACTTTATGAAAACCTTGTGTTTCATGTTTAATTAAAACACATTAAGATGAAGTATCACTTCATCAGAGTCATGGTCCTATAAGGTAAAATTTCAGTATATAACTACTAATGATCAAATTACAGATGTGTTGGAAAATATGTTGTTAGCGACGAAGTTCAAATACTTCCGAGATAAGCTTGGTATGGTAGAAAATGTATGGTATGGAAGAAAATTACCGGTATGGCATAAAATGCTTGGTATAGCAGAGAATGCCTCCCTCCATGAGAGGGAGTGTTGAATAAACAAAATTAGGATTCATTATATATACTTGTGTTGTATCAAGTTGGTACATTTGTTGTATCAAGTCATTTTGATTCTCATAGAAAGTACCCTGGTCATTCAGAGAATGGATACCCATTGAGACCTCTAGTAATAGAGGTAAATGTTATGTAATATATTACTAACCATGTTCATTCGAGATGGATAAAGCTATTAAGTCTCTTATAGATACTGGTCACCTCTTGAGTAAATTACTTTAGCATATGACTATATGGTGCAGGGTAATATAATATGATCATAGAATGCGACAATCATTCTGAGTATAATATGATATGATAGATGATTAAGTTAACACATATTGACCATGTATTAAGATAAAAATATAAGAAATGAAGATATAAAGAGAAAGATAAAGAGAATCTCCCATGCAGAAGATTGGATGAATTCAAGTTATAAAGTTGCAATAATAAAGCTTCAGTTAAATATGAATGCCTCAATCAGTGCTTTAGTTAAAGAATTAGTTGAACTATTAATGAATGCAATCAGTTAAGTAAAGAAGATCTCAGTGTTCATCAATCAATATGATTCAGTTAATAATAGTTAACTAAGTGTTAATGAAATATGGACTAGATAAATAAAGTGTTTACACTTTAGTTAAACTAAAATACTGCACTTAATTTAATCAAAAGATGACACTTCAGTTGTAAAAGTGTTTCCATGTTGACACTTGAGTTGAAGCACTATGACACTTAAGTTATCTTATTAACTAAGTGATCAATATTCAGTTAGAGATTGATTTCACTCTCATATCAATAAACTATCATTTAATGACCTTGCTTGAAAATATGGTGCATTAGTTCTGCATGATGAAGATTTCAATGCATAGATTGATTATTCCAAGAACGAAATTTGAAATTGTAATGCATGGTTGCATAAATGGAATGCAACCATTCACCCTAGTTTGCATGAAAGCTGTTTTGGATTGTTATTAATGTGTTGGGCACATGGAAATTTGATTACAGTGGTTACATTTTATATCTCTTCTCCATTTCTCTATATTTTTTAGTATCATACAATATGCTTATGTTGTAAAATTGATTCTCTGCAATCTCTCTATTATACTTTCAGGAATTGTTGGGGGTTTCCATCCTCTATGTTATTAGTATTTTCCCTAGGGTACATATTTCCTTATGTGGATTAATTATTTGTGTGGATGATTTGATTATGATGTTCATATGTTCATTGGTTCATTGATAAAAATTTTGAAGTTTCTAGATCTTCATACTTTGCTCAACACATCAACAAAAACATGATAGAATGCAGAGATGAGAGGAAGGTTAAAATGAAATATTTAAACTAAGGTTAATAGTATTAATGAACATTATCTAATAGTTCTTCTCTAACCATCAATCCTAAAAACATGCAATTAGCTAATGGACAAACTTGAATATTTTCAAACAATAAATGAATATGGAAGACCATATCAATGATATCAATCACCATGGGAATTGTAATGATCAGTATGTCACTTGAACACAAACAACAATAACAAAAGTACTAGGATAATTTCTCATCATAAAATAAAAAAGGTAACTTCAAGATTAGATTCACACCCTATCCTTTCAACCAATAATTCCATACAGTTCCCTTGGGAATTTTTAATGGAACAAGTCCAGAAAATGGGTATGTTAGTGGGGGTAGAGGTTTTCTGTATATTCTAATGATTTCCTTTTTCTTTAAAGCATGTTTGGGTAGGGGCACTAAAAATTATGATGAATTGATAGCCATGAATTTCATTTTAAAACTAGTAGTGGACACGAGATTTCAAAGCTACGGGTCTATGGGGATTCAGAGTTGATCCTTATCTCGATTAAAGGTAGTTATAGGATGGAAAAATTTAAAAGATATAGGTATATGGGGAGTCACATGTGATATTTATCTCAATTAAATGACTACAGATGATGATAACTCACGAAATGGAATGAAAACACTGTGTAACAATGATTTTGCAAGGGTAGCTACAAACATTTGTTTCACCTGCAAATATTGATAATGATAATGCTTGAATTTCGTGGGAACTCATACATCCCCCCAATCAAAATGACTATTAAAAAATGATGAAGGAGAGGTATAATAAAACCAATGGAGATCCATACCCCACAAAAGCCATGCCTTTTTTAAAGTGCATGTTTAGAAAAAAAAATACTTACAAAAATTGAAATTAATTCTACTCTTGCATTAGCTATAATGTACTTTACAAAGTAGAAGATATATATCCCATATCTCCCATAATAAAATGTAAAACCATGACTAATAACAAATCTCCTGATATTTAGAGGGATGAAAATTATACCTCTTGTCTCCCAATAAATTATTTCTAGTTGAGCTCATAAGGTTGGAAGGAAATTGCAATACACCATAACAAAAATATTTAATATGGTTATACCACAGAAGTTTTTTGTGTCCCTAAAATTACCTTAGAAAAAGGTTAATTCTTATAATCAAATTCCAATACTATTTCAAGATAAAAGTTTTAAAAGATGGAACCAAACTCGTAGCTAGCTGAGGGTCTGACCAAATGAGAAATTGAAACCAGTCCAAACCAACTGACAAAATGGTTTTCGAACTGGTATACTAAACAATAAATAAAATATATATAAAATCACATAGTCATTACTAAATCCAAACCATTAGACACCAAATATGCAAACTTGCATGTTCATATATATACCATATAAGGGTTAATATAAAAAAATACCACTAAGTGTAATACATATTTGATTGCAATGGTGGGTAGGATTTCTTTGTTGTTTTTTGGGTTTTTTTTACCATGGGTGGATCTAGGTCGGTTCAGAACAAAACTAGATGAACAAGCTGGTATGACAAATTCCTTACCAAACCAATAGCTTCTAGTTCCAATTTGACCAAATTTAAAACACTCAAGAGAACACTAATCATAGAATACTTGCATCAACAAATCTAAAACAAATATAGAGTGGAATTGAATAGCCGAAGGGAACTTGCTGAGGGGATATCACTAAAAAGTGGAAGAGAGAGAAAGTGAGGTGGCATGTGCCACCCATAGAGTTTTTCATTGTTGCTTGATATCTCGCATGAAAGAATAAGCCTTGAGAATGCAAGCTGGCACCTAGCATTCTGATTCTAGAGGGATATTCTTATTGGGAAGAATAGGAATATGCTCAACATGATTAGGAACATAGATAGTTGCACAATAGATTATGGGACCATGTGGAGCAACTAAGATAATATGACAAATGACAAAAATTGGGTGCTCATTCAACTTGATATTGAAATCAGGTCCAAATTAGTCTTGATGTGCTTGATACTTCGAACCATGTGAGGTAAAATAAGCTCCAAATGTGAGGAGCAAGCATCCAAGCGAATGAAAGAGATCTCCATCTTTACTAGAATTGTGAGGAGATGAGCATGTGATCAAGTAGGAAGGAACAGGAGGCTTGGGAACATGCAAAGAAAAATTGTTGAGATCCATAATCTAATATATATTTCAAAATATCCATGAAATCACAAAATTCAATATCAGCAAAATCATAAGAAGAAAATGACATCGAATCCCCGGCAACAAATTTGAAAGAGACTTGAGGTGCTTGATTTTTCACACCAAAACTGATGAGATTAGTCACAAAGAATAATTGAGAGTCCTTGAAACTCTAAATTCTAATCAAATAAGGTAAGAGAAAATCCAAGAATGTGAAACAAAAGTTCCAAGTGCACCATTGAAATGGTTATTGCACAATTTTCTCCTTCTTCAACAAAACTCTGAGAATTTGTGCAAGAAATCATGTAGGTATTTGTTGAAAGCACTAGATCACTGAGGGTATATGGATCAGTCCAAAAATATTATATTTATTCCAAAATATCACTTCATTGTACACCAGAAACATGATTGGAGAGAAGGGAGTTAAATTTCTCTTCAGCTCCTTGAGCAATAACTGGCAAACTTTGGACATAATTTAGAATAGAAGAACCATTGGCGAATGACTGAGAAGGATGGAAGGAGAGTTTTCCTTAAACAATGGAGGTTTGAATGTCTTATTATGGATCATATATATGATAATATGGGATATCATAGATCCCATAAACATCTGCAACAACAAGAGAATGAGTCTCTTCAAGGAGACTTTCAACAATTCTAATTGAATGAGTTGAAGATTCTGCGATTTCTTCATCTTGAACAACTTCATCAGATAGAATTGAGGTTGAGACATTTGAAGGAAGAACACTTGAAGAGGATTTGGATTCTCTCTAGGTAATATCTACTTCTTTTTTCACACCAAAATATCTATCTAGATTTCTCCAGAGCTCGAATGGATATGCAACAAATTCCATGAGATAACGCATATTAGGAGACATTACCATACCCATACTTCCATATGCTCTATCACAGTAATTTATCCAATCATTTTTATCTTCATAATATTCTTCAACAACTCCAGTAGACACATCAAGGAGATCATGGCTCTCAATATATGCAACCAAATTCAATTTCCACTCGGCATAATTGAATGGTGATAGAAGGGGAACTGATCTCAAATCCATAGAAATTGTTGTACCTATGAAAAAACACTGCAAAAACAATTCAATTTGAATCAAATTAGTTAAAAAACTCTCCACTTTGACATGTGCAATATCATTGGGTGTATCACACCTGGATATACTTCTTTGGACATAATTGAGAGGGAGCAAGGAAATAATTCCAGGATTTGTGTGGAACCCAATTGCTTCTGGTGCATCAATAGAAGTTTCTGAGGTTTGTTGTTGGCTTGGATACCATCTATGATACCATGTAAAATTCAATGAATCATAGGATCATCATGCCTGTAATATTCAAATGGAGAATTGTAGAAAAGAGAGAAGCAATTCAATAACTCAGATCAATAATTCATGTCAAATAAAACACTCATGACACCAATAATTGGAATAATGATATTACATCCATTAATCATTATTTTGTATGAAATACAATGGTAATACATATAGGATGATTCGAATACCTAATATAGGATTCGAATCTACAAACATGCACTAACTCTGGAGCTAACTCAGTGTGGGAAAATCACCACTAGAGCTCACCAATGCAACTCTAGATCACTGATTCAGTCTACAATTAGTTAATTGAAGAGTGTTGGTGAGTAAATGCACCCAACCTCCCATGAATCATGCAAACTTGCGCTAGAGTGACTAAGAGTGAACTGACTAATGGGAATCAGAGCATAACTGAACATAATTGAACACCTACTAGGTTCAACTACTAGACATGGTTGGTGGCACTTAGAGTGGATTCCTAAAATATAGGGTTTGATCCTTGGGACTCCTAAACTCATGCAAAGAGGTACAGTTTGTGGTAGGTGGCACCTAGGTGTGTCCCCCATGCACTAGTGAAGTGATGAAGACCTCCTAAGCTAGGAAATGAACAAAATAGACTATGTGGTCAAAGGGAGGATTAATTAATCCTAACAATTTTATCATTATTTAATTCATCTTCAATATATTGGGAAATCCCGCTCTCCTCCATGAGCATCCCCTTGAATTTGAGGTGGTGAGAAGGAATATTGTGGAGAGATGGTGACATAAAGTTGCTAATGAGTGCTCCCCAACTAAATGGTTTGGTCATCTTGGTCTAGTTTGTATCCAACAAAGCATATTTTTATGCATCTTTGGCATGGTTACAACCTAAAAGGGATATTTCATACCAACAAGTAGACTAACATGTCCCTTATCTAAAGTTGAGTGAGAGGAAAATTGTGTCAATGAGAGAAATCCCAAATCCTTTTTCAATTCATTAACTCAACTCAAGGTTGGAAATCCTACTAGGGTTACCTATGGTTAGGAAGAAAATCATTCCCCGTTATCCATTGCATGGATCCAAATATGATCTAGATAAGTGTTTAATTTTGGGGCTTAATGTTGAAATTATTTATTGTAAGTTATCTATGTATCTCAAATTTTCCAAGTGACAATGCATTTTATAAGATCTACTTTGAATGCATGAATCTAGTTAGATTATATGCCCTGGCATGAAAGTTGGGCCTTGTTCGTTCAAGTGATTATTAGATTTTTGTGATGTGGAAACTATGGTGTCCCCTTTGGGTGACACCACAATCATCCAAGTCATTATTCCACCATTGGAGTTCGTCAACATGATTCTACAAGAAGAAAAAAAACTCAAACAAAATGAAGTTATATGATAGAGTGTTACTAGTAGACTAAGAGGTCATGACAGAGGAAAAAGGAGAGGCAACTACAATACAAATAACTACAACTACAACAAAGTTACATATCAAGCCATTGCATATCAAGAAAACACTATGAAACTAAAATATTGCAACTTATATGGAAACATAATCATGCAAAAGAAATGTTCTATAAAGAAAAAAGATGAATCAAATTCAAATAAGAATAGAGGCAAAGGAAGAATTTATCATAGAGGTGGAAGAAGGAATGGAAGAAACTTTGTTGAAAGTAATGAGGTTGAGTCTCATCATTTTTTCATAACCAAACAATGAATCCTCTCATTGTGTTTGGCACCTAAATCTAAAGGGAAACCAAACATGGGGAGAAAATATGCATTTACAAAATTTTGTAATAACAAAAATTAAATCATTGCACTTAAAAAATGCATGCAAAACACCAAGTAACAATGAAACTAGCAAGGGACATTTGTTTGAAAGTATCGCATTGGTGGGTTATGAATAATAAATCACATCAATACGATGATATCAGGCGTATGCGAAGTTTTTGGTGAGCCCTGAAGGAACGGGAGCTATTGAGCGTGACAGTGCAGGTATCAGTACTAAGCGGGGAGGGGGCTACTATCCCCCCCTTCTACAGCAATGGATGGAGCGACGACTCGGGGAAACTTGGCTGGTGGGAATGGAGGAGACAACAGGGATCCCGACGGCATGAAGGGAGGAGCGCAGGGAGGGAGAAGATCGGGCTAGGGAGGATGTCTCTCAAGGGCCTAGAAGAATCCTGTTGTTCAGATCCGGTCAGAGACAATCCATGGGAAAGTTGAGATGTGGAAAGAAAAGGCCCTTATCGGGAAATTTGTGGGAGTATGGCCGAAAGAGAGAGATCTGATCTGGTGGATCCAAGGAACATGGAAGCCCAAGGGCCACTATGACCTCCATCTAGGGGCAAAGGGATTTTTTACCATTATCTTCTTCAATCAGGAATGTAGGAATAGAGTTCTGGAGGGGGGACCCTGTTTCTTTTTTTCGAAAAGGATTTATCTACGACCCTGGAAGGAACGTTTTAACCCAGAAACAAAGGATCTAACGGTTTCTATGGTGTGGATCCAGCTAGTGGTCCTCCCTGGAGAATATTGGGATCTGGAAATCCTAAAAGACATTGGCAACTCGATAAGAGAATTTGTGAAGATTACCGAACAGACAAGGCAGCAGAGGTATATGACCTATGCTTGGATCTGTGTCTACATGGACTTGTCAAAGGATCTCCCAGAGGCAGTGAGCTTGAATTGGGAGGATGAGGATTGGATTCATCATATCGACTATGAACAACTCCCTTTCCGCTATAGAATCTACCATGAATATGGACATTTTGGAAGAAACTCTCCAAAAGGGAGCCAGGGGAAGCTGGCCTTAGCTAAAGAAGGGGAAGAGAAGCAATCCAGTGATGGATTTACACAGGTTAAGAGCAGGAAATGGGGAAATAACAATGGAGGGAAAAAACCGTGAAAGGAAATCGTTGAGAAATCCCCAGAAAGCTCAAATCCCTTTCATATCCTAGTGGAAGAGGGTGGAGGAGAAATCAATCAAAATAAGAAGAAGGAGGAAGAAACAAGGTTGATCACGGATGGATCTATCGAGAATAGTTGGGTGGAGGTAATGCAAGAAGATGATGTGGAAGATACGGAACTAGGAGAGATGGATTTTGGTGCGATCGAAAAGGAATGAAAAAAGACAGGAAAAGGATATGTCTCTAGGGAGCAAGTGGAACTCCTCCAGAAATCCATCATCAGATCCAAAGCTTCCCAAGATCTAGTGATCAACGCAGAGCCGTCAAAGAGGAGAAAGAGGAAATCACCAAGGGAGGATCTCAAGTGAAGACAAAAGATGAACAAGCAGAGGATCGCGGCAGTTGGAGTCAAGCTGATTGAATCAGGACAGTACCCGACGATAAGGAAGCCCTTCTCTGAAGTAAGTAAGGTTACCCAATGAAGATAATCTCATGGAATATTCAGGGTTGTAACCACCCAAGAAAGATTAAAACCCTAAGTAGGAATATTAAGCAGGAAAAAATAGACATACTATTTTTACAGGAAACTAAATGTAGCTGTTAACACCCAAAAATGGTTAACTACCTCATCTACCCCACTACATGGCTCATTTGTCCATTCGCCTACCATATTTCCCTGAAAATCCCACTAAAAAGCCTCCAAAAGGCCTAAAATGCCTCCAAAAGGCCATAAAACCATCTAAAAAGCCTCCAAAAGGCCTAAAATGCCTCTAAAAGGCCAAAAAACCCCTTTTTTCCTCCAAAAAGATCCAAAATTCCTCTAAAATAGAAAAAATCCCCAAAATGGAAGAAAAATATAAAATAATGAGGAAAAGGAGGAAAAAACCCTAAACAAGCTGCCCTAAACCATATGGTTTCCAAAACCATGGGCCAGCACTCCACCACTAAAAAACTTCAAATAAGTGGTAGAGACCCCTCATTTCACATCCATTATCATAAGCATCCTGCCTCTGCCGAAATTATTCTCGAAACCCTAGCTTACCATCAAGCTACTTTCACCATTGAGAACTCTTTTTGGCCCATTTCCACCACCGGAGAAGGAGAAGAAGCAGCTTGGAGCTTGAAGCCACCGACATCGGACCAGCGCAACGGACTCCATCAACCTCCTCATTGGAGGTAACATCAATAAAAACCATTATTCATTTCTTTACTGTTTTTTGCTTCATGTTATTTACTTTTTACCGCTTTAGCTTCAAGAACGTATTTAGATTAGTCTTTGTTTCAGTTTATCTTTGTTCAATTCATATACATCATTGAACTGCTACTAAGGATTCCAGATTCCTTAGTAGGTGCTCATCAGCACAAGCTAGGATGAAAACCCTAGCTACAGTTTTGGCGACTCCGCTGTCTTTTTTAACTTTTTTTTCCGTACTGTACTTTCGGCTGTCGATTCGGCCACCGGAAACCACATTTTTTCCTTCCGCAGTCGCGGCCCGAACGCGCATTTCATGCCCTAACCTGCGACCAGCCCACCGCTGTCAACTATTTTCCTGCGTCCTGGACGCGTTTTTGAAATTTTCCAGTTGCGCCCCTACCGCGTTTTTTCAGCCCACAGTCGCGATCCGACCGCGCCTGTTCATTACACATTCGCGCTCCGACCGCCGCTGTCAGCCAGAACCCCGCAACCTAGACCGCGCCTGTTTCCTTTAAACCCGCGATCTGCGCGCAACTGTTGCCTTCAAACCCGCGGTCCGACCGCGCGAATCCGCCCCATACCCGCGATCCGCGAACTGTTTTTTGCTCTTGTTTCCGCGCCAAAACCCAGCCACTTTGCCTCCATTTTTCCTGCACTTGCACAGCCACCTGTACCACTTGCATCCCTACAGCCATTTCTGTCCCTTGTTTACAGGATTGTTTAGAAAAGTTTTAGCATTTATTTCAAAAAAAAAAAAAATTTGCATGGTAAAAGTTTTTCAAAGTTTTTTCTACATTGTTATTGTTATTGAGTAACTATTTTGGATTCATAACCTCACATGCACACAATCTATCCCCTAATTCAAAGTGAGACCTAAAATCTACTTAACTCAACCAACACTATAACCTCATTTGAGGAACACAAAAGAATCTTGTAGTTAGGTAGGATCGGGGGGATAGGATTCCAATAACACCCCTCGGTTGTTTACATGTGAGACAGAGTTGTTGTCCATTAGGGAACCAAAATCCCTTAGTATTTTTTGACACGGTCACCACCGGTTTATCAGAGGGCCTCTCCCTTAGGAGGGTTGAAGTCGTGAG
>LPNX010263689.1:0-101211 GCA_001517045.1 Pseudotsuga menziesii
GCGAATTTCTGGAAACAACCATTTCGTTGCCGGCCGCAACTGCAAAAATCGTGCTCAAATGATCCCCGAAATCTCCTAAAATCCATCATTTTCTGGCGAAATCCACCCGAGTATAGCTAAATGGGTCCGTTCTGAAGAAAACCCATGTGCCAGATTTTTTAGATTTGCCTCCGTTTGTTCACAACGTGGCTCAGAAAATCGCCTGTTAGTTGAAGACGCGATTTTGTAACTGGCAAAAATCCCGGCAATTTGTTCCCCTTTTCTCTGGAATGAAGCTGATCGCCTGAGACTATCAAATCTCTCATGAATATCTACAGTTGTGATTAAAACTATAATTATCCACTCAAAGTCTTTCTCTCCATGGTGTCCACAATCCCAAAGTTTAAGCGATCATCTCTTCATTCTGCCAGAAATCATGCTTTCAAACTAGTTGTAATAATAAATACATCCCTGAGCTAGGCAATCGACTTGCTACCTGTTCACAAAAGAGATATTATAAGACAATCATTTACATAATCATCCCAGCATCTATCGTTCACTTTAAACCAATCACAAAAATGCATAAAATTTAATTATAAAAATCATTATTACATTGTGCTAATGGTAAAGTTGTCCGGAAGGTAAAATAAATCAAGAATTGGAATTTTCCTTTCAGTTATCGCACGTTAAAGTTTTGATGGTATTTATCTTTTGTGATAAATAGAATTGTCTACTTTGAACTCGGAATGAAGCATTTTGATATTGCAATTTCATGTCGTGACAAAATTTAAGTTGAAATAATCCAAGCCCCAATCGCCGTTATGTTTCTTTTTAACGTTGAATTAATCATGATTTTCCTTTAGTAATGAATATGTAACTTCTTCATTATAAGGATGTTTTCTTCCTTTAAAATATGAAAAACAAATCCCATAACCCATAGCATTATCTTTGACCTTTACATGCAATAATAAAGATGACATAGGAGGACCATCATAAAGATCAAGATGAAATAATAAGGTTGTGTTATGCGTAATTCCTAGATTGAACAAAAAGCCTTGAAAATATTATTCGAATGAACTTTGATCAGACGCCAAAAGTATAATAATCAACTTTTCAATTCCAAAACCTTAGCAATATTTATGATAAAATCATATCAAATAATCAACATTTGGATAAGATTTCAAGAGTAGGTTATGATAAATCGTCAACATTTATCCCTTGATTCTCAATGTAAATCCTACTCATAAAAATTTCAAAGAAGTGATTTTGTTAACTAATTCCTAGTTTGCAAAGGTTTCTTTTAAAAACTTTGAACTTCATATTTCAGTAGCTTCTGGAATATCACCATTTCAGTAGCTATCAATTCTTTACTTTTACTATATGAAATTCAAACATTTCACCTAAACAAAACACAATTTTGTTTGATGAAATAATGGTTTTTTAAAAGCTGTTGGGTAGGGGCACAACACTATGGTAGGGAAATATCATAATTTACCTACAAACCCATTAGGTCCACCGCAGTCCTCTCGCGAAGAAGGGCTTAAAATTCGTCATCAAGATAGACATTATGTCATCATTTGATGATACTTTGTATCATCAAGGAATTGATACTATCCTTACGTAGTTCCTAGTTCCTCGGGAGAATGAAAAAGTTCTAAATAATTTCCATGGTGGAGCTTGTGGTGGTCACTTATTTGGGCTTGCCGCAGGCCAAAAAATCTTGCATGTTGGATATTTCTAGCCCTCAATATTCAAATATTGTTTTGAAGTGATCAATAAATTCCATCTGTATCAAAATTTTAATAAAAAAATGTGCACACATCCTGCTCCATTGTATCTAGTTGTCACTATTGGTCCCTTCACTAAATGAGAAATAAATTTCTAAACTTGTAATTTGGCATCCGCAAATGGTCATAAATACATTATTGTGGTCGTCAACTACTTTACTAAGTGGGTAAAATCCATGCCTACCATTCATAGTGACAATGAAACCACAACACACTTTGTCTTTAATCATATTATTTCTCGTTTTGGTATCCCTAGAGAGATTGTCACTCGCAATGGCAGTCACTTTCAAAAGAAAATGATGTCAAATGACAACAAAACTTGGCTTCTGCCAAGACTTCTCTTCAGCATACTACCCTAAGGAAATGAAAAATTAGAAGAAATGAATAGGTATTTTAAAACCATGCTTAGAAGGAAGGTGAACATACATAAGAGTAACTAGCACATTATGTTATACCCAACTTTGTGGGCTTATTGAACTTCTGTCAAAATTGCAACAGGGTTTATCCCTTTTCATCTTGTACATGGATTTGAAGTAATTTTACCAATAGAGTGTGAGATTCCATTCTTGAAGTTATCCATAGAGATATTACCCGACACTAGTGACCTTGAAGAACCTTTGTTATATTTGGAACAATTAGATGAACACGGACGAGATGCTCTTGTAGCTATCGAAGTGAATAAAAAATGTGTTAAGGCACAGTATGATAAATTAGTTCACCCTAAAATATTTTTCTGCGGGATACATGGTGCTAGTTTATGTTTAGAAACATGATGAACTAGGGTTTGGGAAATTTACTTCTGTGTGTATTATTCTTTCCATAGTGAGGAAAGTCCTCAATAAAGGAGCGTATGAACTTGAATACTTTGAAGGGAATACCTTAGGGTCCAAAAATGGGCTCTATTTTAATAGATACTTTGCCTAGATATATGGGAGAAACCATAGTGTACTTATTGTATTATATGTATATTAGTTTGATTTCCTTTTGTCTTCGAATATGATCGAATGTCGGTAATTGTGCCTTTTTTATTAACAGATGTCAACATATATACCTATGTTTTCGGGTACACTAAAGGATCTTGTCACCATACTCAGAATATTACATATGTGGCTTGGATGGTCTATGATATAGCACGTCAACTTGTGAGTTCTAGAGGAGTATCTCTAGGCTCAGCCACTAATAACAATGCAAAGTATAGAGCCATGATTGAGTTACTATTGGAATCCATCTCAATTGGCATCCATCGGCTTACTATTATTTTGGATTCACAATTGGCCGTAGCACAGCTAAATGGTGTGTATATAATTCATCGTCCTATTTTACTCCATAAGTTTTTAAGGGTACAATTACTTGAAAGGCATTTTAAATTTATTACATATATTCATGTTCCTAGGCCATTTAATACCATTCCAAATACATTGGCTAACTATATTCTAGAACGACATTTATTCCATAATTAAAAACAAAACACACATAAAAGCATAAATAACGTGTACACAATGTAAATATAGTTGATAATAGTCATGTATATAAATGAAAGTCCATCACAAAAGTGTGAGGCTAATCCAAAAATCTGAGTTCCACACCACAAGTGTGACTCATAGTCCAAAAATGGGGCATTGCCCTCAAAGAAGAAAATATATTCACTAGCTACAAAAATTGTCTCAAATGAGACTACAATCAATTTGATGTCATTGCTGACTTACAGTAACATAGTACATAAGTAGCCACTCGTCGAAGCAATTTAATCGAAGTACTAGTAAATCCTACTACTTGTCTCTGCATTGCTTCCACATCCGATCAATTTTGAAAGCTAATGTGCCCTAAGTAAGGCCAATGAGGTTATCCTCTAATAAATATAGGGTAGCTCCTGGTCCTTCCTCTAGTTGTGGATCGCATACTCATAAATAAGGGTATTCGATAGGCCGCACTTGTCCCATATATTCATCATGGTTAAATTTTAGTATTAGTACTCATACATCAAAAAAAAAAATATGGTTAAATATTGCAAAAAACTAAAAATGAAATATAAAAAAAATTATAGGCTCACCTACATGTCCCCATGCTCCTCTAGGAGGAAGCACTAATTTAGGATCACCTTAGAATTTATGTCCAACATAAGTGAACTCCTCAATGGTTGGTAATTGATTGCTCCACCATGCATGATACCCATCACCGAATGAGCTAGTAGTTGATCCTCCTCATAGTCGAAAGAGAAAGTCGATTGATTGATTCATCCTTGGCACTATCAGATCCAAGGGAGGTAGTGAGACCCATGGGATCATCCCCAAAATACTCTCAAAGAAGAACGAGACTAAAATGCTTCTATATCCAAAGATTTTGTTCTTACCTTCCTTAGTCAGTGACTTTTCTCTTCATGTTGGCCAAAAATCTAGTACACTAATCAAGAGTACCTATCAAGCACACTACCTCAACCTGCATAAAGCTTCTGGAAGCTAAGTGTAAGGTTTCCGATCCAACCACTTAGGTGGTCATAGTAAGTATTACCTTCAATGGAAAACTAGCAATAGTCGAGGTGAGGATCCGTGTCCTTGATTTCTGTGTACCAGGCACACAGTATGTGTTCATGTATTCTTGCACAGTAACGATGCCAACTCCATGAATTGTTCCTTTCAAATTCACTTGTTATCCTATTCATGAAATCCTGGTTAGAAAGTATATGTCCTCCACAATCAACTCTAGAACCTCTCCTTCGATCACAAAGACCCCTCAGTTTAGATCCCAATATCCGATAAGTGTTTGCAACAATCCTTTATGCACCCTCATATTGGATGTTCTAAATAATTTTAATAATCCACATCAGTGTAGGGTATTGATTGTTAACGGGTCTCCAAGGGCATATCTATCCATGTCTTGGTGTTCACATCCTCTCCATATCAAAGCCATGCTTTCCACTTTTGAGTCTTTTAGTAATGGTACATTGTTGGTATACCTTAACGATGAAATCGCTAGCAATGAGTATATCAATAGCGAAGAATTCGTGATGAATTTACTAGATAGTAGCGAATTTATCCGCAAATTACTTACTTAACAATTCATTGATCGTGAATCCACTGCAGTGGTTTTATAATGACAAAACATACTCAAATTTGAGGCTAAAATCATGAAATAAACCATTGAAATTCTAGGAGAGAGATTAAGAAACTACTTGGAAGGGACGACAATTGATTTGATGACTTGTACAACTTGTATTCGTCGTGTAAAGATTTAGGGATTCAATGCTCTCCAAATGGTAAAAATGCAAATAAAATTAATTTTTACTATTCTAATTCATATATATGTATCACTTTTAACCTTTTACCCATTTCCTCTAGTTTCTTACCCTATTTTTGCACTATGGTTAATACTAATATACATTTTTGCCTAGTATTGGTCTTTTTTGATAGGTGAACTTGAACTAAGGTGTTATTTTTTCTGCATCTAGTCCTTTTTGAAGGTTTGTCCTCTAAACTGGCATATAGACTAGGTCATTATCTTTATGCATATCTGCACTCGGCCTTGTCCTATTTTTACACCTTAGGACCACATTACATGGAAATGCGACATTAGCCCTCTGTTCTTGGTAAAGTTGTTATTTTTTATGGTAGAGATTACTAACTCATGGGTGCCTTAGTTACAACCTCATTATCCTATGGTACCCATGTCAAAATTTATGTTGGGCTCAAGAGTCCCTATATTGTCTTGCAATGTCATTGAGATGAAATCTCATGACTCTTTCTTCCTATTATTCTGGCTAGTTACTAGGGGGACTCTTAAACTACGCATATTGTATTTTCATATAATCGCTTACTCTTTTTTAGTCTAATGCTTGATATAGTTTTCCTTTAGTTTCTTTCGACCCCCGCATTCTCTTAATCCTGCTAGCCTTTGTTTTTGCAATCACATTTCTGCTACCTTTACCGGACAAGACACGATTCAAGACCATCCACATCCTGCACTCACATTTTTTTTGCTTTTTAAAATAGGTTTGTTTCATGCACTTGGAACATAATTGCATGACCATGCAATGCTCATCTTCTCCACTATATTATAACATGATTTTATTCCTTTTTAGGCTATATATTATGAAAACGAAAAAAAAAAATTGAAAAAGAGAGGGAAGGGAAAGATCTCTAATGTTTGTTTAATAGTGACTGCTAGTCATCTCCTCCTTGAACATAGCACTAGTTTTGAGTCTATCTACAAGTTAGGATTATAGTATTAGACCTTAGGTTTATAACATCTTCCTAGAATAATTAGGACTCCTGTATTTGGTTACTCTTCCAATCATATGGATCTTCTGGCAATGTCTCTTATATCACTAGTTATGTTGTGTCAAAAGCTACCCAAGTCACTTGTGTGTTGTGCTTACTTTTCAAGGATATAGCTTGTGTCGACCATTTTGAATTTTCCTTTACCTCATGTGTAGGTCATTCCTTGGTGTTAGTTGTTCTCATCTTGTATCATTATACTCATTGATCAAACCCGTTCTTGTGTGGAAGATCCCTATTGACTTCCCACATGTGTGTTGTGTCTTATCAACTATGACTCATATTCTTTGAGTCAATAACATAGATTCATAACACCCTTTCCTTGTTTACATTATTGACAGGTAACCTTGCACTCAACATAGACATTTCATCATTGGCCACTAATTGAGTGGTTTCCCTTAATGTTCGACATCAAGAAATCTATTCACATTTTGGGAAGTCCTTGCCCCTTTCAATAGTTTTCATTATCGGTTGTTGCTCAAGGGGTCTCTTCCGTGTGCTATTTACATTCAGTGCATGTAGGAGAAGTACTCGGTGGTTCATTCTGCAAACCTTTCTCCCATTCCTTTCCTAAATCAAATCATTCCATGATATTTCCTCATGTTGGGTGATGGGGGATGCCTTAATGCCTCCCTTCCAATAGATCGCTTCCCATTGACTTCAACTCATCTTGCTTTGAAAATGAGGTCTAGAGTTTCAATAGTACCTCGAGGCTTGTAGTAATCAGTGACAAGTTCCCTCACTATTAGGTTGTGAGAATTCATCAATATATCCTACTCTATAGATTCTTTAGGTGTTCAAATTCAATAAAATCTATTCACACCTATTAGAATGTACTAGGTACCTTGGGGTCCATTGTCATCTTCGGTGGGTTCCCTACCGTTTATTAACAGTATACATCAATGACCTATAATCAAAAGGTATCCTCCATGTTGAAATTCAACTCATAATCATGTGGTCAATATTCATACCTTTATGCAATTTGGATCGTAGACCTTCGGCCAATAATAGCATTCTCACATTCTTGTTATTACTCAAGTTGCACAGGACTATATTACTCCTCGTATGACACTGGTACCATTGAGAGAACCACTATTCACCTTACTTGTGTATTGTTCTCCTAATGCATGATGAGATGCATATCCACTGCGTATTCATTCATGGTTGTGATCTCCATATTTTCATAGATCCACATTGTATCTTGTTGTGGCCATGATCATCTGATGGGAATGGATCCACTGTGTATCATCCTCGTGGCCATGACCCACTTACATTTCACACAGATCCACTTTGTATTATGTTGTGGACATGATTGTTACATCAGTTACATATATGTCATGGATCCACAATGTATCTATTTTGTAGTCGTGTTCTATAAACTCGATCATTGATATATCTACCCCAAGGAAAAGATTGATTGACATACTTTTTCTGTTTCTGGTACTTTGTCGAGGCTGGGACTTTTGGAATCTTTGACCATCTTTTTCCACATACCATTCCATTAATTATTAAAATGAATTCCGATCAATATGTTCCCTTCTGACCTCATCAGAGGGGCATTTGTTGTAGCCCAAATTGACACTTCTCCATATGTGGCAACACTTCAAATGTCGATTATTCGTTCACACAAAGGACAATTTTGGATTGAAAAGCCTTGATTTGACCTAAGTTGTTATTCCCTTTATCATTTAAGTTAACCCTCAACCATTCCCATTTACTTTGGAAGTTATAATCCTCCATAAGAACATATTTGCGCCCAATAATAATGCAGTATGTGAATCAATCACTCTTTCCCTTTGGTTCACCAGCAAATTCAGTAAAAAGTTGTACTCACATGTTACACGTGCTTTGCTAGCAAATCGCTCTCTTGTTTCTTTCCTATTAAGCCTGAATTCCCACAAAAAATATGAAAATAAAATAAAATTTTTAAATTGAGAAAGTTGTGGTGGTTTTGGCAACCACCTGCTCGATTACAACTTCCCTAAGCTATCCTCACTAACTATAAATGAAAGTGGGTTAGACCAAATGGGGGGGGGCTTTTTCTAGTATCATTATTCTATAGGATTTTTTAACATATTATCCTTTTTCCCTTCCTAGTTTGGATCATCGAATCTAATAAATATCTATATATGATGAAATTCGTGCTCGCAAACAATTTATACCCTTATGTATGTGGACATTTGGTGTGATTTATGGAGAACTTGAGTATGAGAGAATTGGAGATCTGGTTTCGACAAGGTGTTGAGAGGGAAATGGTATGGATTGCACTATTTTCTACTATTTAATATATATTGGACACCTTTCCCTTCCCCATAGTTAGTGTTTATTGGTGAATCATATTTGTCTTATTCATTGATGTTCATTCAATTAACTAGTTTTTTATTATATGTTATATTTGAATTTCAATCATCTTTTTGTATCCAATCTCTTTGAGAAGGGTATTATGTTTGTTTTGTAGGCTCTTGGGTTCAAGATCTAGAGCATATTTGAAGGAGCAAAGAAATCTAGGACCAAAATTCATAAACAATGTGCATTAATTTATTTCCTTTCAAACCCTTTAATTTAATTTTGTTTGACCTTGATTCACACCTAAAATTGTGAATTACTTGCATTCAAACCCTCAGGTGTTTGTCTTATGTAACCCCAATACATTGGTGATAAAGCCCCAATAATTTTGAAAAATACCTTAACAATATAAATTAAGGAATCATTCGACGCCACTCCTTACTATGCCATACCTACAACAACCCTTTGAGATTGAGACGGATGCCTTTGATTATGTTATTAGTGCAATCCTCCCTCAACATGGACATCTGGTGTTCTATCGTAGTGAGACACTCTTTGATTCAGTTCATCGGTATCCCACCTATGATAAGGAGATGTACTCCATTATGCAGGCATGTAGTTAATGGAAACATTACATATTAGGGAAGGAGACGATCATCCACACTTATCAAATCCCTACAATTCATGCAGACACAAGGAAAGTTATAGAACGATTACCATCAAAAGAGGTCCAGATACCAGCAATAGTTCCACCTTAAAATAAAGTATAGGAAGGGAATCCCCAATCATGTTGCAAAATGCCTCAACCAACCTCTAGTTGTTACGCTGACTACCGTGCTCAACTCTTGTGGACATGAGACATTCGGGTGGCCCAAATTGTATGACAATGACCTTGAATTTGATATTTCCTATTAGACATTACAAGCAGGGAGATAAATATCAAATTTCCATATCCATGGTGAATTTCTATGCCTTCTCAACCACCTTTGTGTTCCTTAAATTCTCTACAAGAAGATTATTAGGGAGGCACATTACAATCGAGTGGCAGGGAACTTCAACATAGAGAAGATAATTGCAGTGTTGCATAAGTACTTCTACTTGCTAAAGCTCCAATAAGACATTTGTAGGTGCATCTTATTATTCACCTCCTATGCCATTTCCAAACTTGCCATCGAGAAGCAAGGATTGTACACCCCATTTCCTACCCCATACCAACCATGGGAGTCTGTCTCCATGGAATACATGTCCAACTTTCCTTCAACCAAGCATGGCAATGACTATGTAGTTGTGGTTGCTGACCAGTTCTCTAAGATGGAAATTTTAAATCCCTATATGAAGAGCATCACAACAAATGCCAATACTAAGATCTTCTTCAAGCATGTTTGGGTTCATTTTGGCCTCCCACGAACCATTATTTCATATTTTAGATTAAGGCAACATGTCTTTGAGTACCTTCTAGTACATTTAAAATGTTGGAATGTCACTTATTTTATTTCCCAAACTCCTTCCACCCTTGACCTTAACGGGAGGAAATCTTAATCACTATGTTCTTAGCTCTCCTTGCTTGAGCTTGTTTGTGAAAGAAACCAATGTTCTTATTTCCATCTCTAAGCCATAAGATTCTTTATTTTTTCCTCCAATACTTTTCCTCTTCTCTACAAGCCTTATGGAGCTTGGCATGTAACTTAGTCTCCTCATGGAAATCTTGATTAGTAACCTCTCATTGTTCCACCTTGCCTTGATGCATCTCTAGATTATGAAGAGCTTATTTCCAAACTAGGGTCAGCGAAGGCAGGATGGTGGCCCCACTCTTTTAACACATTTTTAGTTCTTATTAGTTTTTCTTCCCATAGAAAGAAGGCTAACCCTGGTAAAGGATTGCACCAAAATTCATTAACCATATCCCTGAAGCATTCCACTTGAACCCAAAGGGGGCTAAAGCGAAATGGGATTGACACTAAATTAATCTCTAAACTAAGAGAGAGGGAAATCAACTTTTGGTTTGATACCCCAAAAGGAATGATATTTGAAACCACTTCAAACCCTTACAATAACTAGGAGCTTTGAACTATAAACCTATTCAATCTAGAAACTATGTGTCCCATTCCTAATCTCGTATAAGTCCAAGTATAGAGGTTCTTGACCAAATTGCTATCGATGAGTTCCCAATCAAGAATTAGGTCTTCCCCAAGTTATCTCGTTGGATCCCGCATCAGAGGTCCCCCTTTCTTTTCTTTATGATGGAGGGTGATATTTAGATACCCAACTACTATTCTATTTTTTAATACCATATTATCTTTGAGTTTTTAGAGAGACAACCAATGCTATATTTTCAGACAGAAGCATAGGAACATATATATTAAAAAGATTTACCTATTTATGTGTCTTGAGATGATGTAGGGAAGAGAATATCCAATGTTGGGAACAAAGAGAGTTATGGAACTCAAACATGGAAGCATCCCAAAAGGTACCCAAACCACTTGATCATCCCAGAACTCACAACAACCCCTACGCTCCTTGACCATAACTTTTGGATTGCTTCTAGAAACTCCACTTATTCTAATTTTGTTTCCTGGATAAGAAGAATGTCCAAATTGGTAATTCTGATTAGGTCCCTCATCACTTATTCTTTGAGCCTGCTACACATTCCTTTGATATTCTAGGAGACTAAATTCATTATTTACCCATGGAGAGAACATGGGCACATTTCGACCCTTGATCCTGATTCTTTGGTTTCCCTGCATTCTGATTGCTTCTTACGATAACTTTATCAATCATTGATTGAGATCTTAAGGAATTTTCCCTCCTTACTTCTTCCTCCTTTTTCTCCTTGTCAAATATTCTTCCTTTCATCACCGAGGCTTCCTCCACCTGCTCCCCCTACTCCTAAGAGGAGATATCTTTCTCTTCCATTGTGCTCTCACTCTTTCTAGGTGCATGATCCTTTGTAATAGTCGACGTTGCTTGTTGCACCTAAGAAACAATTGCCTCTGCAGACCGTGGGTCTGAGATGACCTGAGCCTCCTACATAATTTGCATATATTCCTCTGTAAGAGGGTTAGAATCAACGACCCCTTGAGAGAGTGGATCCAATTTATTGTGGGCTTCCTCAAAGAATACTTCCTCTGCATTGTCAATTATAACAAAATTGATTACATTTAAAAAGATCTTACCGACGATTCTGATCGATATCCTTAGGGGTCATGGAGGGACTACCTGGACCCATTCTAGATTTATGGGTTTAGGGCCATTTGATTTCTTGAGTGTTTTCCACTTCTCTATTGGATCGATATCAGTTGTTTCCTTTGGGTTCTGCTTATATTATTTGGCAAAATGCTCGTATTCATGACAAATTCAAGATTTGAACGGAAGTTACACATAGTTCAGAGGTTGATAGGTCCATTCATCCACTAATAACATGAGTGCTTCTAGCAAACTCACCTCTAGATATACCTCTATGCAAATACTAACACACAAGTATCGATCTTGAGGCTCTACTCTATTGACGAACATACCTAGAGCATTACCAATAGCTTTTAGGGAATTGTTGCTCCAATAATAAATGGGAATATAGGAATCCTCACCCAAACTGATACTACTTTACGGATATTTAGACTTTGATCAAATTCAAGACTCCATTTATTCAGATACAACCCTCGAGGACCCATAAAGTAAGGTGTGTTTATGAAAATCAAATTTCAATACTCCTTTGACATAAACTCAAACACAAAAAACCATTTTATAAGGAAATATGAAGTAATAGGTTGGGAGATTAAGGGATTCTAATTTCATTGAATCTAAGCTTCCATAGATTTGGGGGACAACCATAGCCCTTTGAACCAACCCACCAAGCTTGTTGGCCCCAGGAAAAGTTAAGCGGAAGTCAGCTATAATTCTGTTTGGAAAGATAAATATTACGGTCGCAAGAAGACTTTGCAATGGAAGAGAAGTCATGATGGAAAGATCGGCAATGAGAGAATTCGCAACGAAAGGAACGATGACAGAAGAAGAGTAGAGCAGTTGAAAAGGTCAGCTCGACCGATTGTGGGTAAGGAGTTAGTTATAATAAAGAATGATTTTGATAATAAAGCATAATTGTATTTTTGGGTCGATAGTGCCTATTGTCAGTTGTAACTGAATGTACGAAAATAGAAATGACAGCCTATCGGCTAACAAAAAAGAGTCGGTTGATTAAGATATGTAGAAGATTATTAAAGGGAAAACCCAAGTTGTGCGCAGGGTTGGTCAGTTGTTAGTTGGTCGCTTGTTGTTTATCCTGGGGGTTAAGTCACTATGTAGGTTGAGAAGGGAAGATGAGAGTTATTTATCTAGAGAACCAATCCAAGTTGTGAAAGGATCGATAGTTGTAACTGAATGTAAGAAAATAGAAATGACTGCATGTCGGCTAACATAAAAGAGTCGGTTGAATCAGATAGGTAGAAGGTTATAAAAGGGTTAACCCAAGTTGTGCGCAGGGTTGGTCAGTTGTTATTTGGTCGCTTGTTGTTTATCTTGAGGGTTAAGTCACTGTGTAGGTTGAGAAGGGAAGAAGAGAGTTGTTTAGCTAGAGAATCAATCTAGGTTGTGTGTAGATCGATAGTAGAGTAAAGGAGAGAAGAAATACATAGCCCCAAAACTAGAGAGCATGAGATGAGAGAAGTCTATATGATTTGCAAAGAATATCTAGATAATAATCTGAAATCTGAGTGCACAGACAAAAGGTGCTAACATATTTCTCATGCCAAATGAAGATCGCCTTTGTGGTTTTTCCCGGATGGGTTTCCATGTTAATTGTTGTCTTTGTGTGTCTTCAATTAATATGTTTGAGTCAAATGCATGTATATTGTGAATAAGTAGATATGAACAAGTCGCACTGTATATGTTTATGAATAATCCCATATATATGTGTGTGTGTGTGTGTGTGTGTTGCATCACTTATAGAATGAATATGTGATAAGGACTTTATGTTGAATACTGCAATATGTGTCGACTAGTAAATAGACTGTTATCTTGAATGAATAGACAAGGAATAAGAAGTACAATCCCCGGCTTAGGTCAATAAATCTAATAAAGTACTGCACGAATAGATATCGCCACATAACTGTAGAAACCTCATTATGGTAGTTCCCAATAAGATATATTAGGTGAGATAGAATCTATGTCATAGTTGTTTCCGATGGGGTCCTCCTTTGTCGGGCCAATATCTTAGGTTTTGTTGCCGACTAAGGATCTGAACCTCGGTCAACAGGAACAAGGCTAACAAATTATTATGTTGTCGGTATTGTGAATCATCTTAGTGGGGATATGTTGTGGCACCCGGTGAAGCTGGAAATTCAAGATTGGGTGGAATTTAAGGCACTAGAGTTTGCACGAGAAGAAAGTGAAGGATCTCAGTTGAACCCAACTGAGTAGTTGGAGTGATACATCTATACAGATATTCATAATATTTTATTTTGTGAATTTCCTATTTTGTTGCATGAGTGGTTGTTGAGACTAGCAACCCAACGGAGAAACTTTCAAGAGGGAGAACCAATAGAGTGGAGCCCTCAGTTGATTCAACGGTTGAAAAGTATTAGCAACCCTATATCTAGGGTTGTTGATTTCTCAGTTGATAGTATTTTGGAAGGATACATCACTGAGGTTGTATTCGACACAATAAAATTGTACAACGAGACAAAAATAGAATTTTCCAAAGGGCTTAGAGGATGGTACTTAACATCTTTAAATATTTGGATCGAGATGCTCGTATATGAGAAAGGGATATTAAGAATGGAATTTGGATAATAAAGGTTTGTATGTAAGTACTTGGGATATGTCACAAGAAAAGTGTAAGAAAAATGGAGCAGATTAAGCTGAGATGTTTCATGGTGATGGCGAGGCTAAGATAGAAAGTGGGCGCCTAAGGAGTGGAAGAATATTTCGGTAGGGAACGAGAAGAAGGACTGCTATGAGAAGAGGAAGTTGCAGTACGACAGGAGGATAGGACTACACATTGGAGTCGCACTTTGACGAAGGTTCTTGTGATGAGGAAGAGGAATACCATCCTATATCTGAAGAAGAAGAAGAAGAAGAAGAAGCTCTGGATCCAAAATACAGATACAACATACCCACAAACCTGTGTACATCTCTGGAGGTAAGATCTATAAACTCATCACCCACTAGCCAAACCTTTAATACAACAATACCAAGAAAAAATATAATGGCCAGGAACGATATAAAGCTACCAATATTTAATGGAAATTGTTTAGAAGACCCTGATCAACTTTGGTTTCTATGTGAAGTCATGCGGACCATGTGACAGGTCCAAGATGAAGCCATCAAGAAGGCTTAGATGATCATAATCTGTTAGTTTTTTCTAGATCTTATTAGCTTAATTAGGATATTTGTCTGAAAGAATAACAAGTACAACTAGATGCATAAGATAAGAAATACACAAGACACAAAGATTTTCACCGGGGAAACCATAAAGGAGAAAACCCTGCAAACTTCCTTAGAATAGTAAGATTATTAAAACCAGTAATAAGAAGTATTCAGCAGCTATCTATCGCTCCTCCCTTTGTCTCTCTTTCTCTCTCATGCGAACTTGAGAATGTGAGGTGTGTATAAACGAGGGAGGGAGCCTCCCTATGTATACTAATCAAGTGACTGACCAAATACATGACTGGGCCTGACTTGTCTCCCTAACAAGGCTGATTTCTCCTAGATAGACTCCAAATACACATCACATGATGTTACACTGGGGACTATTGCCCCAACTTACAATGGAGGTTTCACCTCAAGGTATAGACACAATTAAGACATCTCAAAAGGAGGTAAACATATCTCCAATGGGGGTACAACAACATACAATGATAATATACATCAGAATATCTTCCAAAGTTACAAATACATCAACACTCCCCTTAACTAGGAAGGCATTCTCTCTCTTCCATATTCATCAACACATATGGTCAAGTCTTCATCACGAAGTCATAGAGACATCATCATAGTTGCTGCTATAATCATCTTATTATTGATCATCGAATAGTAATATCTATCATCACAAGTTTCTACAGAGCCAACCCTTTTTCATGTTGGGTATAGGCAAGGTCCTTAACCAGGTCTTCATCACATCTCAAGCAATCCATCACGTAGGAACTGTCTCGGACCTTCTTATTTCCACAGAAACAACCTGCATCTCCTACTTTCATCTCGTCGTATCCAGATCATCTCTTTTGTCCTACACACAACAAACCATAGCACACAGAGCATCCATGATCAACCTGTGTTCTGTCAGTAAAGGAGAACTTCCTAGGTGCACCTCACGTGCTTCAGGACATAATCATATCAACGTGGGAACACATACATATGTGTGTGTGTGTGTAAGGACTGATTACGACCAAACAACCTGCTACATCGAGACTTTTACATTCTAGGTCAACCTCAAGGACTTATTACATCTAAATAACCTACGTCCGGGATCTTTTCAGTTCATACAACCTTCAGGGCGTATTACATCCGAGTAACATGCCAGGACTCCTTTTACACTCGGACAACCCACATGACTTATTACATTCAAGTAACCTATGTACCATGCCAAGGCTCATATTTACACTCAAATAACCTATCTCAAGACTGATTACATCCAATGATAACCTACAAGCATCGCTAGGACTGATTACATCTGAGGAAAACCTACAAGACTGATTACATCCAAGCATCATGATTCACTAGGATTTTTCCCGCTCGGACAACCTGTCTCATTTCCCATGTGATATATTATGCATCTGTAATTTCTAGCATAGAAGCATATCTGGACTAATTACATCCAAGGATAACATGCAAGCTTCGTTGGGACTTATTACATCCAAAGACAACCTACACGATTGATAACATCTGAGAAACCTATGATCTTTTCTAGGATGTTACACTCAGACAACCTGTCTCTCCATCCATGCTAGAACACATCACTCCCTCTTTTGAGTGGTCTCGTTCTGGATCACACCAAGTCTTTCTCTGAAGTACTCGAATTTCACTCTGGCCAGAGGCTTGGTTAACACATCATCTATCTGCTCATATGTTGCCACCTACTGGATCTTTACTGCTCTTCTCTTCACCATATCCCTGATAAACTGGAACTAAATCTTGATGTGCTTCGACTTATCATGGAACACTGGGTTTTTCAACAGCTTCACACAACTCTGTTTGTCACAAAAGATACAAGTTACATCCAACTGGAGATCAAACAAGTCAGATAGTATATTTTGAAGCCACACTGCCTCGCAACTAGCCAATAAAGAGGCAACATACTCTACCTCAACTGTACTCAGCGCCACGCATGATTGCTTCTTGTTGAACCAGAAGATCATGCCAGATCCCAAACTAAAGTAGCAACCTGAGGTACTCTTCCTGTCAAGGGTGCTACCTACCCAATCTAAATCAACATAACCATGTAGGTTAATCTTCTGATCTGCATCATATTTGAGCCCATAATCCACTGTACCTTTTATCTACCTCAGTACATTCTTTGTAGTTATTAGGTGAACATGTCTCAAATCCGTTGGGAACTGGATCAGGGTGTTCACCGCAAAGCATATGTCTTGTATCGTATTAGTCAAATACATCAATGAGCCAATCATTTGAAGATACATCATGGAATTAACCGACTTAGATGAAGCATCACTCTGAAGCTTCAAGTTAGATGCCATAGATGTGGCTATTGACTTGTAGTCCAGCATTCTAAATCTCTTCAAAATCTCCAATGCATACTTTCCTTGACCAAGGAATATCCCATTTGTACTCTACCACACCTCCATGCCTAAGAAGTAGTGCATCATACCTAGGTATTTCATCTCAAACTCTATAGAAAGTCTCATTATTGCATCTTTAATTAGTTCCTCTTGCCTGTTAGAAATAGGTCATCGACATGTAGGAGTATCACTGGTATTCTGTCTTCAATCTTGAAGTAAAGGTTGGAATCCGCTTTACTCTTGGTAAAGCCAAAGCTTATCAGGAATCTATTCATCCTAACGTACTAGGTCCTTGGTTCTTTTTTCAATCCATATGAGGCCTTCTTCAATTTACACACATGGGTCTTCTTGTCATGTGTCTCAAATCCTAGTGGTTGTTCCACTTACACTTCCTCCTCAACTACGTCATTCAAGAAAATTTTCTTGACATCCATCTGGTGTATTTTCCATTTCATAATTGTTTCCAATGCAAGTATGGTCCTAATGGAAGTGTACCTCGCCACAGGTGCAAATGTCTCTTCGTAGTCTATGCCTTCTTTCTGTGACAAGCCTCATGTTGTGAACCTTGCTTTGTATTTCTAGATGCTTCCATCTACAGCATACTTGATCTTGTAGATCCACTTCGAAGTCACGAAAGACTTCTTTTATGGTTTTAAAACTATCTCACAAACATCATTCTTCATGATCAAGTGACATTCCTCGATCATAGCATCCTTTCATTCTTTATTTTTTGTAGCCTCTTCATAGGTGGAAGGTTCTTTGTCAATGATGTTACATAGCAGAGCTACATAGCTATTGTAGGGCTTTGCCCTTTTTTCTCTCTATATATATTCCTTTTGGAGCGCCATACCTTTCAAGTTCTTATATGAGCTCTTGTGCCCATGCTGGTCTCCTCTTGTGGGAGTTCTTCTCAAGGAATGTCTATACCGACTCTTGTGCTTATGTCATGATCTTCATGGTCCTCTGGAATTGCTTCTCCAATTTCCATATCCGGGACTCTCATTTCTTCAGTTTCCTCGACCTCATGAATAGGTGTCCTACTGGATCTAAAGTATGTCGAGTCTTCATCAAAGGTTGAGTCTCTACTAATGTCGATCTTCTTGAATCCTGGGAAGTATATTCGATAGGCCTTTGACATATCATTGTATCCTACAAATATACCCTTCATCCCAGAAGCATTGAGCTTGGTCCTTTTCTTCTTTGGGATATGTATGTACATCGGGCAGCCAAATATCCTCAAATGGTTGAATTTCGATTTCTCTCCTGAGAAATCCTCTTCAGGAGTATTATTGTCAAGTACTCGATGAGGAGTACGGCTCCATACGTACACAGTTGTTCTTGTTGCATACACCTAGAGGTGCATAGGAAGATCTTGTTCATGCAGTATAGATTTTGTTGCGTCCATGATGGTTTAGTTCTTTCATTCTATCACCCCATTCTGTTGATTATTGTTTGGAGTGTTCAAATCCCTCTTAATCCGGGAATCTCTGTAGATTTCCTTGAATTATTCCAAAGTGAATTCTCCACCATTATCTGACCGTAGATTCTTAATGTTCCTATCAATTTGATTCTCGACAAAGGCTTTATATTCCTTGAACTTACTGAAAACTTCACTTTTCCCTTTCAAGAAATATATCCATGTCTTATGTGAGAAATCATCTAGAAAGGAAACATAGTACACATACCCCACTTAATGAACTAGAAGAGATGGGTCCACTTACATCTGAGTATATTATCTCTAGTATTCCTTTATCCTTACTTTCACTGTTGGGAAATGTCTTCTTCGCATTCTTTCCTTGTGCATATCCTTTGCAAATTCCTTCATTCTTTAGCTGGATATCTAGCAGTCTTGAGACTACTTTTCTTTCCATCGATAGTGCTTTGTAGTGCACATGTGCAATCCTTTTGTGCTATAGTTCTCTTAGTTCAATTGAATCATGAACCAGTCCTTGTTCAGGATGTCTCTTTAGATTATACAAGCCTCTGTCTTCTTCTCCAATCACTGTTGCATCCTCTATTGTCTTTCCTCTAGGCCACATCAAAACTTTGCCATCAACAAAAGCAACCCTAATTCCTTTGTCATATAGTGCAGAAATGGAAAGAAGATTCTTCTTCAATCCTGGAACATATAGAACATCCTTCATCTTTAAGGATTTCCCACAAGCTTGTATGAAGCTTCTCCACTCCCTTTTATGGGGTATTGATAATCATCCCCAAGTTTCACCTTGTGAGGTGAATCATGTTCAAACATATTAACAAATGGTTCCTTTTATCATGTCATGTGTTTAGAAGCTCCACTATCCACAATCCAATCATTTCTCCCATGTGAGATAGTGTCAGTAAGTGTTTAAATTAGCACATACTCTTCATCTGAATCATCCTTCTCTCGTCTGAATATTTTGTTTGTTGGTTCATCATCTTCGGCAATATGATCATGTTGTCACTTCTTCCTGATGGGACAATCTCTTGAAAAGTGTCCCTTTTCATCACAAGTATAGCATCGAACATTGGAAGGGTCTCTTTTGGTCTTCTTTTGTTTATTTTCCTTCTTATTGTTCTGATGAAAGTTCTCCTTCTTCTCCTTCTTCTCGAATTTCTTCCTGGAGTGAACTGTGAGATCTTGATCTTCAATTGCTCCCATATTCTATTCTCTTGTAACGAGTCGAACTTCTTCTTGTGCGCATTCTTCTCGGAGTCTACTGAAAGAGATCATCCTCCTTCTTGCATAAATTCCTTGAATGAATGAGTCCCATGATTTAGGGAGACCATTCAAGGTGGTCATCATGATTTCTCCTTCTTCGACATTCTCTTCAACTACTTCAAGTTGTTCTTTTATTTGAGAAACCCTTATGAAGTAAGATTGTATAGTCTTGGACTTCTGTATCTTCACATTCTTCAATTGGTTCCTCAAGGTCACCTTTCGATTGATGGTATTTCCTTTGAACGTCTTCGTCAAATTATCATACACTTCCTTCGGCATCTTGAATGAAGACACATGGATGATGAGGTGGTCCTTAATAGAATCTTCAATGGTTCTCTTAGCCTTTAATATGATTCTCTTATGAGCAGCCTTAGCCTCATCTCCCTCTGGTTCTGTAACTTCTTAAGTGATGTACTAGTCCAAATCATTATCTTCAAGGATCGGGGATATTATGTACTTCCATGCTCGAAATTTATCATCCCCTCCAAGCTTGTCCTCAAGATGAGTATGGTGAGTCATCTTTTAAAATGACAACCTCAAATGGAAATAACAAATATTTAGATCTTACTGATTTGAGGTGTCTAGCCTGGTTTCAGTGTTGGATGACCTAGGGTTTGTTAGATAAACCCTAATTTTCCAAAATTGGAGTTTGGGAATTCTGTTTAGACAGAAATATGTGCCTCCTTGAGGCAAGTTTCTCAACAATGTCACTTTCTAAAGACTGAGGTGGGAAGCCTCTGAAACTTGATGTCGTAGTTTCTCCCCGCACCAGTGACAGGGTCAAAAATGAAGCTTCTTTAAATCTAAAATTGCTTCCACCAAAATATGCACCCTACTAAGATGAGTTAGCCTAGTCCTCTTTTCTTAATGATCTGTGTATAGAACACCTTGAACTAGGAAGCCCTAGTTTCCACAGTTCCATAGTTCCTTCTTTCAGACAGGCTCTTATACCATGTTAGTTTTTTCTAGATCTTATTAGTTTTCTTAGGATATTTGTCTGAAAGAATAAGAAGTATAGCTAGATGCATAAGATAAGAGATACACAAGACACAAATATTTTCACCGAGGAAACCATAAAGGAGAAAACCCCACAAACTTCCTCAAAATAGTAAGATGATCCAAACCAGTAATAAGGAGTATTCAACAGTTATCTATCTCTCCTCCCTTTGTCTATCTTTCTCTCTCATGCGAACTTGAGTGTGTGAGGTGTGTATAAATGAGGGAGGGAACCTCCCTATTTATACTAATCAAGTGCTCAACCAAATACATGATTGGGGATGACTTGTCTCCCTAACAGGACCGTCTTCACCTAGAGAGACTCCAAATACACATTACATGATGTTACACTGGGGACTATTGCCTTGACTTACAACAGAGCTTGTACCTCAAGGTCTAGACACAATTAAGACATCCTATAAGGAGGTAAACACATCTCCAATGGGGGTACAACAACAAACAATGATAATATACATCATAATATCTTCTGAAGTTACAAATACATCAACACAACCATTAGGGGTCATGCATTGGATTGGTACATGAAATTCTCTATGATTCCGAAAGGAATTCCATAAAAAACATTTCAAATACATGTAGGATTAATAAATGAGTTCAAAAAGCCCAAATCTGAGTTACAATGTATTACGAAGATAAAAGAAAATAAGCAATTTCCTACGGAGTCTGTTTAGGACTTCGACCAAAGATTCAAGACGTTGATGGCCAAAGTCAGCTTCTAGATGTCAGACATTCAACACAAAGAATGGTTTATTGTAGTGTTGTTACCACACGTCTAGATTCCTTTGATTCAGGAAAAGATTGTATCCCAGACCAAGGCTCTGTAATTGGATATCAAGTTGGAATCTTCACCAGCCGAAGAAATTGGTGTGGGAATGATGCAAATCTAGTCGCAACTAGCCAACCTTACACTACAACTTCAAGATATTAAGAAAGGGAATAAAGTACAAGAATAACTCTGGTGTACCAGATAAAGAACTGAGGGATAGCACAAAGACAACTGCCCATCATATATGAATTATGTCACATTGAGATCACCGAGTCCAATAAATAGACAAGGGATGCCTTGGTGTAGAATATGCCAAACTAAAGGCCATCGGTTGTAATAATGTTTATACTTACAGAATATTTTAAGTGTGTCAACTGGTTTATACTATAAGTTTTGTCGATAAATAGGCCATGATGAGAAAGACTACAGAGCATATCAGCTGATGTAGGATAAAACAATTGATATATATTTAATGAAGAACGACAAACAAATGCAGGTTGAACGAGCTCAAACTCAATATCCACAGGCTCAGTATCCTCAATCCAAATATACATGGAATAAATACTCGCAACAGCAATACCCTCAACCCAGGGGTGGAAATTTTAGAGGCTGAGAAGAAGGAGGAGGATTTGGTCGTAGAAGAGGCCAAATTATATGTTATAATTGTGGGAAACCTGGACACTTTTTCAAGGATTGGACAGGTCCTACTAAGACATGTTCATACTACAAATATTTTAATCATACTATCAAGGAATTTCCTCAGTTGATTACGAGATGGAAGACCAAGAATGTGGGAAACCAGAATCCACCACAGAATCCAAATCCAAACCCCAATCATAATATCCAAAATATCTCTGTTGAACCAAGGGAGCCACATAATTTTTTTGTGACAAGAGGAGGTGCTGGGACTGGGGCAGATCAAGAAGCACGGTATGGACAACCACAGGTGTGACCAACAGCGAAAAAAAAACACCATTTGACGTCCAAAAATAAAAGGAAGTGTTCTTGGATGCACAACAAGAATTCATCAACAGAAATCAAGTGTCGAATTCTACTGCTACACCACCTCGAGGACCAATATTGGGAATGCTTGAAATATTTGACCAATTGTTCCAAAAGTAACCAACGGGAAAGTTTAGTAAATTAAAAGAAATCTTAAAAGTTGTTTACCACTAATACAAGATAAATATGTTGTCGCAAAATTGAGAACTCTAATAGAAGAACCTCAAGAAGATGTGCGACCAGAAAGAAGGGTTAATCACATGGGAAAGAGATTGAATATTGGTCACGAACTAAGAATGACTGCACAAATAGGAGATTATGACATGGACTATACTATTTTGGACTTGGGATACGATGTCAACATTCTGAATAGACAAACATGGGTGAGTATGGGGAAACCAAGACTCGTATGGTCTCTTGTCCATCTACAATTAGCGATTTAATCAAAAGTTCTACCTGTTAGTCGACCGACTCAGGTGCATGTCGATATAGAAGGCCTTAAAACTTATGTTGACTTTGAAGTGATTGACATTATGGATGATAGAAATATGTATCCCACACTTCTGGGGATCAACTAGGTCATTGATAATCATACTATTATCAATTTCAAGAAAAGAATCTTAACGCTTGAATATTTATAGCTAAGGGTGGTTGCACCAATTGACCCAGTAGAAGGTCAGAGATATGTCGATCCAGTGAATAGTGAAGGACGAGGAGATTATATGGACCATATTTATAACATTAATTCTACAAGTGATGATTATGTGAATCCAATGGCCGATGCAAAGCTCATTTGGTGTGCATTAGTTCTTGTACATCAGATTCTGCATAAACTTTGGAAAACTGGCAGAACTGATTGCATGAAGTATCAATGAGAAGATGCACAAGAATTGCATGATATGTGCAACAGGTAGGTATCGAGGTAATTGATCTACCCACATATGAAGGTTTACCTAACTTGACATCTTTTTCTAACATATTTTGAAGAAAAATTTACAAACATCAGTGCTTGTGCGCCCTTGACTTTGCACTAAAAGCTACAGCTTCCAGATCATGGGTCGCAAATAAACAATCTATCTCATAATGGCCTCAATGTCAGAGATTGATGGAGATACGATTTGGAGAGGATATCAACTATATTGGTCAAAAGTACATAGGGTTGACTAATCCTATCAAGCACATAAAATACTGTCGTGTGACATTGGACGCATGTCCACGAGAAGAATGGATCCATCAATTTATACATACTATGGACATTATACCAAGGAACCAATACAGGTTGGTTGAGCTATGACATGGAACAATCGAATGGGACAAACTGGCTGCTAGCTTCACACACACATTTGATTTTGTTGATGATCATATTTCGTTTGATGTTGCTTTGCAAGTGATCAAGACAAAGATACTTGAAGATATCTCTGTGTTAATGACAAACTTTAATAGAAGCAGTGTAATAGTCCATCGAGTGCTATACTGTGATAGGAGAACCTCACGATGACGAACAACTCGACATAAATATACTAGATTCTGAAGGTACTCGTGTGGTGGAAGGATTTGGTATTTCTAGTGACCAGTTTCTAAATCCATTGAAACTCAAGAAAGTAAATGTTGGATCTCCATAGAATCCAAGTTTGCCAATATTAGAGATTATTGTGACGATGAAACTGTCGAGAAGATCATGGACCCATTGCATGAATTTCAAGATATGTTTCCTGCAAAAAATTTCAGAGATAAAGGGGATTGTCTGAAACCTTAGAGAGATGAAGACACCATTAAATTTTGACGCAAATCCTATGAAGCAATGACCATACCGGTTGAATCTATGGTATAAAGAAAAACGTTAAGATAGAGTTATATTGAATGTTGGATGTGGGTATCATAGAACCAAATAAAGAATCTTAGTGGATTAGTCCAATAGTAGTGCAAGATAAGAAGACTATATGTGAATTACGTATTTGTGACGACCTAAGAAAGTTGAATGACGCTTGCTTACATGAACCGTTTCTGACTCCATTTACAGAGGTGTAAGAAAGTGTTAGGGGTCAAGAAGTTTATTCTTTCATGGATGGGTTCTCTAGCTACCATCAGATCAAAATCATGAAGGAAGATCGACGCGAGAAAATATTTACGACGGAGTGGGGGTGTTTCCAGTACATAGTAATTCCCTTTAGACTCAAGAATGTTCCTACTATCTTTTCCAGGATAGCAGTGGTTGCTTTCAAAGACTTTCTTCATAAATTTCTTGAGGTATACCTCAATGACTAGATGGTATTTGGGCTCATAAAAGATCATACTAGGAGCCTCATAATGATGTTGGAACGGTGTCAACAATATCAAATTTCACTAAATCTAAAGAAATGTATAATTTGTGCCCCATTTGCAATTATGTTGGGCTATGTGGTTTGTCGCGACAAAATCCTGGTCAACCCTACTAAAATTGCGATCATCGTTGACCTACAACCCCTTACAAAAATGAAGCAACTGAGAATGACATTGGGACATACATGATACTATTGAAAATTTATCAAAGGATATGCATAAGTGACTTCTCCAATGGAGAAGTTGCTGAAGAAGGATGTTAAGTTTCAATGGAGTGAACACTGCCAAGAGAGTTTGGACACTCTAAAGAACAAGATGATCACAACGCCCATACTAGTTTTTCCATATAGGAAGAAGGAATTCCATGTACATGTCTATGTGTCGTCCATCGCTCTCGGCATTGTACTCATGCAGCCTCACGAAGGGTCAATTAATCATCATATTGCCTTCACTAGTAGGAAATTATCAACATTAAAAAAGAATTATGCTACAAATGAAAGAGAAGGCTTAGAAATGGTGTATGCACTTCAAAAATTTCAACATTATTTATTAGGTGGACATTTCAAGATGTTCACGGACCATTCAACGTTAAAATACCTGGTGAACAATCTAGTGTTGGGGGAGGGGGGATTCACTGGTGGCTTCTCCATTTTGTGATCATTACAAAGATATTATACATTTCTTGAGTATGGGATATGCACCAGAAGGATTTAGTACTATGCAAAAAAAACAATAAGTGGTGTGAGCTGTAGATTTTCAATTGATAGTTGGACAATAGTATAAAATGGGACCAGATGGAATTCTTCGTCGTTGTGCATTGGAACACAAGCGACCAATGATATTGAACGAAGCACATGTTGGTGTCGCGGGAGCGGGAGGCCATTATGTTGGAAAATATACAGTGAAAAAGATATTGCAAGCGGGATTGTAGTGGCCCACATTGCATGTGTATGCTAGAGAATATTGTCACAACTACGAGATATGTCATATAACCGAAACGTCATCACGACGAGATGAAATTTCGCTAGTACCTCAAATAAAATTGCAGACATTTGAAAAATGGGATGTTGATTTTGTCAAACCTATTAATCCATGAGGAAATCAAATAGGTGCAAGATACATTATTACTATGACGGACTACCTAACTAGATGGGCTAAAGCAGCACCAGTAAAGGATTGTATTGCTGCAATTGTTGCCAAATTTTTGTTCGACAATTTTGTAACTAGATTTGAATTCCCAAAGATTTTGATAAGTGATTAGGGCACACACTTTGTCAATCAGTTGATCGATGATTTGACTGAAGAATTCTGTATCCAACATAGGAAGATGACACCATATCACCCATAAGTGAATGGTGTTGTTGAGGCATTAAACAAGATCCTCGATATCGTATTAACAAAGATTTTCAACATTCAAAGAGATGATTGGGACTAGAAAATTTATGTGGTACTATGGGAATATCACACGACATGTAAGAACTTGACAGGTTGAACTTGATTTAGACTAGTGTATGGACAAGAGGTTGTTATGCCGATGGAATACATTGTACCCAGTCTAAGAATTGTTGCAATTACTGAAATGATTGATGTTGGTGTTTTCGAAGAAAGATTGTCACAGCTTGTGCAGTTGGAGGAAGAACATTTTTCCACGGGTTATTACCAAAATGTTGAGAAGGAATGACATAAAGTATGGTATGACCAACACATAGAGAATAAGCATTTTCAGGTCATAGGACTTGTCCTCCTGTATGACAATAATTTTTTAAGCACCTTGGCAAGCTGAAAACACATTGGATGGGGTTGTATGTTGTCACTCAAATCACTGAAGGAGGCACAATGCAACTGTGTAAATTAGATGGAATACCTTTCAAAGGAATGGTGAATGGAAGTTGACTAAAGCCTTATCAGGATAGTCATGACTTGGTCGACTAAGAAGTCTATATATATATATATATATATATATATATATATAGATATATATATATATATCTGTGTGTGTGTGTGTGTGTGTGTGTGTGTATGTATGTATGTATGTATGTATATATATATATATATATAAGAGAAAAGAGAAAATAAAAATACAAAAAGATGCAAACTTATAAGTGTTAATTCTGTAACGAATATGGGTGTTTGGTCACAGACTACTTGCCTGTAGCGGGAAAAAAGTATCGAGCAACTATCTACCTGTCAAAGATGAAAAATGAGAGCGAATAATCTTCATCTAAAGCAAGGGAAGAAATGCATCAAAGACCGAATCCAGGTCGCAGGAAGAGAAGAGTTGTCGCGTGATCAAATTGGATTGCAAAACGACAACCGACTGTAGTCAATTTGAGGACGCAACAAATTGTAGTGGCATACTTTTTGGTCATTTCCGACATTAGTGCACAATAAATACCATTGACCTGACTTGCGAAGTGACAGTTTGAGGGGAATTTTCCTTGTAATGATTCGAACAATTATTTCGTGTGACGAAAATCACTACCACCTTTCCATTTATTACCCACTTGTGTGAAGGAAAGACTGATTAAACGGGTGAATGTATATCATCTTTGCACTGAAGTTTTGTTCATTTTGTTTGCATATGACTCAGAAAGTTGAGCTATTGTGTCTGCAACTGTAAGAGTCGAGGCGATTTTTCACAGATTATCGTCATCTCTATCTCTAATACAAGCATCATTGTAGAATCATGCGTTGAGATACCTTCACCTATGCCCATTATGGAAGACATTGTTGCATTTTTTCCACCATCGGCCATGTTTGCAGAAGAAGTTGAACATGCACCATTCATCCCTAAATTTAGGTTATGAACATACCCACCTAACACGTCGAAGAGGAAATGGTCTAGTAGCCGCAACAAAGAAGCAACACCACCACTAGGAGTTGAAGAAGCAGAATCTGCGAGCATGTTGCCAGACTATGTCCCACCCAGACTAGTTGATGCACTTAAGATTAGAATCGATAAAAATGGAAGGTACCCACTGGTAGCACCGATCGTACCGAAAGGATTTCAAGTAATGAAGAACATACTCCCGAATTTGAAAAATATGACCTTTGTCAACCACTACCTACAAAAATTTATAGAGTTGGCAATGGAAAAATACATGATTTCTGTCCACAAGACAGAGGATGGCCCTATCCACCTAGTTCCAATAGAATGAGAAAGAGGACTGGACAAATATGGTTTGTTTTCACTAACGCACATGCCGCATTTTGGTCGCACCATAGAGGTGAATGCATGTGTTAAAAAATTGTTGGTGTCATTCCAAGGAAACTGTTTATGCTCGAGCGAAAGATTTATGTGGATGTCGAGCATATAGAAGTGATTACGGGGCTTCCACTTGAAGGTGTTAGATTTTATTAAGATCTGATTAGATTATCAAAGATCTTTATCTGAAAGAATAACAAGTATAACAAAATGCATAAGATATAAAAGATACACAAGACACAAATATTTTCATCGGGGAAACCATAAAGGAGAAAACCCCACAAACTTTTCAATAATAGTAAGATGATCAAAAGCAATAATAAGAAACGTTCAGCAACTATCTTTCTCTCCTCCTCTGACTATATATCTCTCTCATGCGCCTTAGAGAGTGTGTAAGGTGTGTATAAATGAGGGAGAGCACCTCCCTATTTATACCCTTTCAAGTCACTGACCAAATATAAGACTCGAGCCTACATGTCATCTCACACAAGGCCCACTTCTCCTAGAGAGAACACAATTACATATTACAAGATTTTACACTGGGGACTATTTCCCCAACTTACAATGGAGGTTGTACCTCAAGACCTAGACACAATTTAGACATCCCGTAAAGGGGTAACACACATCCCCAATGGGGGTACAACAACATACAATGATAATATACATCAGAATATCTTATGAAGTTACAAATACATCAACACTCCCTCTTAAATAGGAATGTATTCTCTCTCTAGATAGTCATCAACTCATTTGGTCAAGTCTTCATTACATCATCATCATCACGGATTCATAGAGTCTTCATCATAGCTGCTGCCATCATCTTCTTATAAATTGATCATCATCTCATACTATCTGCAATCAGAAGTTTCTATAGTACCAACCCTTTTTCATGTTGGATGTAGTCCTAGCCCTCTATCAGGTCTTCATCATCTTTACGAGCAAGCCATCAAGTAGGTACATCTTAGGACTTATTGTATGCCTATTGCAAAACCTGCAGGATCTCCCATGACTTATTATATGCCACTGCAAAACATGAAGGAGCATCCCAGACTAATTAAATGCCTTGCAACACCTGTGTACTCTACTATTACCTCATCATCTTCAGATCATCTCATCGTCACACGGAGCATAACCCAAATACGCATAACAAATCACTTACATCCACGACCATGGGAGGCCAAGCCTGCCACCATGTTGGAAAGGCTCTCTCAACACTTGCATCAACAACCATGGGAGGCCCATCTTGCCACCATGTCAGAAAGGCTCAACACTTACATCAACAACCATGGGAGGCCTAGCCTGCCACTATGTTAGAAAGGCTCTAAGCACTTACATCAATGACAATGGGAGGCCCATCCTGCCACCATGTCAAAAAGGCTCTCAGCACTTACATCAATGACCATGGGAGGACCGGCCTGCCGCCATGTTGGAAAGGATCTCAGCACTTACATCAATGACCATGGGAGGCCCAGCCTTCCACCATGTCAGAAAGGCTCTCATCACTTACATCAATGACCATAGGAGGCCCAGCATTCCACCATGTCGAAAAGGCTCAACACTTACATCAATGACCATGGGAGGCCCAACTTGCCACCATGTCGGAAAGGCTCTCATGTGTATCTACGTCTTCCAGGCTCATCACTTCCCCTTGGAAGGAACCTCGATCTAAATTACACCAAGCTTCTCTCTAAAGTATTCAAACTTCACTCTATCCATTTCTAGCATAGAATCACATATGGACTGATTATGTCCTAGGATAACATGTGAGCTTTACCAGGACTGATTACATATGAGGAAAACCTACATGACTGATTATGTCTAAGCAACCTATGAGCATCACCAGGATTTTATGCTCAAACAACTTGTCTCACCAACTATGCTAGAACTCATCACTCCCTCTTTCGAGAGATCTCAATCTGGATCACATATTGGAGCTTCACTGCTCCTCTCTGCATCATACAAAAAATGCAATTCAGATCAATCAAATCAAATAGTAGCTTTCAAAAGAAACATACTACCTCACAAATAGTCCAGCAAGTGGCAGCATATTTTTCCTCAACTGTACTTAGTACCACACAAGACTGATTCCTGCTAAACCAAGAGATCACTCATGATCTCATACTAAAGCAACACCCTGAATTTCTCTTCCTATCAATGGCACTTCCTACCCAATATGAATCCACATAACCTTCCAGGTTAATCTTCTGATTCGCATCATACTTGAGCCCATAATCAACTGTACCCTTCAGGTACCTCAGAATATGCTTTGTAGCAATTAGGTGAACATGTCTCAGATCCGTTAGGAACTGGCTCAATGTGTTCACAGAAAAGCAAATATATGGTCTTGTATTTGTCAGGTACATCAAGGATCCAATCATCTGATGATACATCATGGCTTCAACTGACTCTGATGAAGCATCACTCAATAGCTTCAGGTTTGATGCCATAGGTGTGGCCATGGCCTTGCAATCCATCATCCCGAACCTTTTCAGGATATCCATTGCATACTTCCCTTGTCCAAGGTAGATTCCATCCGCATTCTTCCACACCTCCATTCCTAGAAAGTAGTGCATCATACCCAAGTCCTTCATCTCAAACTCGGCAGCAAGCTTCTTCTTCGTGTCAGTAATCAACCCATCCTCACCTGTCACAAATAGGTCATATACATATAGTAGAAGTATCATTGGGTTCCCTTCCTCAACCTTGTAGTAAAGGTTGGAATCCGCTTTACTCTTGGTAAAGCTCAAACTAGTCAAGAAGTTGTCAATCATGTTGTACCACATCAAACCTCAGAATATTCTGCAGTCACTCCCTCTAAAGCAGAGCATCATTCTCCCTCTGCCTTTCGTACTCTATGTATTGAAAGATTCAATAATGGAGTGACAAGTAGCTTCCTCTGCTACTATTATTCTATGTATCCATAAAGATTCACTGGATACCAAGATCCTCTATCTTGAACTTTGTTGAAAAGTTCTTCTTGCACCCATCTGTAAGTTTGTCATCCTCTATAGGATTTCATATTCAATCTTGTAGCAAAGGTTAAGATATTCATCACTCCAGGTGATCTTAAACCTCCTTATGTAACTGTATGTTCTATCCCATGGGTGCCTTCTGAGCTCATACAAGGCCTTCTTTAATTTGCACACACGAATCTTCATGTCATGTGTCTCAAATCCTAGTGGCTTCATCTAATGTATCTCCCATCTCATACCAGTATGTATGGATATAATGGAAGTGTACCACGTCACTGGTGCAAATGTCTCTTTGTAGTCTGTGCCTTACTTATGTGAGAATCCTCATGCTACAAATCTTGGCTTGTATCCCACAATGTTTCCTTCTACTGCATGTTGGGTCTTGTAGATCCATATGGAGGACACTACGGACTTCCCTTCAGGTCTCGACACCGCATCCTAGACATCATTCTTCTTGAACTGGTACTCTTTGATCATAGTCTCCTTCGTTTTCTTCTTGGCTACTTCTTCATAGCAACAAGGTTCTACATCAATGATGTTGCTCAATAGTGTCACATAACTAGAGTGTGTCTGAGGCCTCTTAAAGTCTCATCATACTATTCTTCATTTTGTATTATTTCTCGTGCCCAATGTGGTATTCATCTCTCGAGGTGGATCTATCGTTCTCTTTATATTCTTCTGAAGGTCTTTCTTTCATCATGGTGTCTTTGACCCAGGAAGCTTCAGGTTCCTCTTCTGAACTGTCGTTACTTGTTCTTTGGAATGATCTACAAGTCAAGTTCAGTTGCATGATTAGAAACATATCTTAATTTCCAAAAACATATTAATTGTGACAAATATATGTCACACAGCCATGTGACTATTTTAGCCAATGCTACAACATTCATCCATATAATGTATACATACAATAACTTCTAGATGCATTCTACCCCAATTTTATTAAGAGTGTGTACTAATCCTAATATGTTAGCAAAGAGGTTTCAATATAGATAAGCAGTAATGGAATGATGTACACCATCATTGACTTCTTACCCATTATGTGAAATTCAATAGTATGAACGCAAAATACTCAAATATCAACTGAATATAAACAAATGTATAACTAAACAATATCATGAAATGACAATAGAATACTTATCTTTATTTGTCTCGTGGGTAGACTCCTTCTTGAGCCTTCAGATTCATCATCTTCTTCATTCATAACAGCATCATTTCTTATCCAAATGCTAAGATGGATAAGAGGTTCTTCAAGATTTAAGTCCTTCATATTCATCATTGTTGAGGGATCTTCTTTGAATCGTGAGAGCTTGATCTTCAGTTGCTCCCATATTCTCTTCTCTTATTACGAGTCAATATTCTTCTTGTGTGCACTCTTCCCAGAGTCTGTTGAAGGTAATCACTTCCTTCTGGCACACATTCCTTGAATTAATGGATCCCATGATCTTAGGAGGACATTCAAGGTGGTTATAGCAATATCTTGTTCTTCTTCTATTGCTTCATCATAGCATCGATCACTTCCTTTTGGTGTCTTCAAGGATGACACATGAGGGATGAGATGATCTTTAATAGAATCTATAATGATTCTCTTGGCTCTAGCCTTAGCCTCATCTCCCTCTGGCTCTTAGAACTTCCTTACTGAAACATTGATCCAAGTCAATTTCTTCAAGGATCACGAAGGTCCTATACTTCCATACTTGAAATTTGTCAGCTTCACCAAGCTTGCCATCAAGATAGGTGTGATTAGTAATTTTGAAATGAGAACCTCAAACGTAAATAGCAAAAATTGAGATCTTACCGATTTGAGGTGTTCATCCTGGTTACGGAGTTGGTTGATCTAGGGTTTGTCATAGAAACCCTAATTTTCAAAAGTTGGAATTTCAAACTTTTGATTGGATAGAAAGATGGACCTCTTCAAGGCGAGTTGTCCAATGTACTCCTTTTCTAAAAATAATGGAGGGAAGCTCCCGGAACATGAAGCCCTAGTTTTCCAATTTCTTCTACAGAAATGACTGATATTGATTATGTTGTACCTCCAAAGGTTCTACTCCTTACATTTTAAAACTTCTCGCTGAGATAGCCTGATATCTCCTCTTTCCAACCCCATAGGTTAGACAAGAATTGGATTATCTAAGTGGGACTTATGCTGAGTTTCCCAAGGTGACTGTTTTGGGGACTGTTCAGCATAGAGAACTTGTACGGACTGCCACATGTCACTCTTTCACATTCTGGGTCTGAAAATTGTACCACAGAAACTACAATTTGTACCCTACTTGCAACATCTTACAAAATTTAGTTTGGACCTTCCTAGCACAATATATATACAATATCCCTAGGTCACTTGTTTATTACTGTATTATGGAGGATGTTGGACCTTGATTTGGAGGAACCCTATCTCCTGAAGTATAGAGAATCTGAGGACAAAACTTTTACACAATGTACAAAATAAATTTCTCTTAGGCCTATAAAAGTTTCAGCTTCTGATCCTTCTCCAATATCACGTTATCGCGAACATTCTAGGATTACTAAATTCAGTGTTCTAGGGTTTTTAGGCATGAAACCCTAATTTCCATTTGCTACCATTGCAGTTGTATTTCGGTTGTACAGTGAAACTTCTCTGATTCAGAAAATGATACCACCAATAGATGCACCTTAGTGAGGTGAATTAGCCTAGTCCTCCTTGCTTGATGATCTATGGAGAGAACACCTTCAACTAGGAATCCCTAGTTCCTGCAGCTGCACAATGCCTTCTTTCAGAGAGGCTCTGATACCATGTTAGATTTTCTTAAGATCTTATTAGATTATCTAGGATCTATATCTAAAATATAACAAGTACAAAAAAATGCATAAGATACACAAGACACAAATATTTTCATCGGGGAAACCATAAAGGAGAAAACCCCACAAACTTCTTCAGAATAGTAAGATGATCAAAAGCAGTAATAAGAAATGTTCAGCAGCTATCTTTATCTCCTCCTTTGACTATCTCTCTCTCTCGTGTGCCTTAGAGAGTGTGTAAGGTGTGTATAAATGAGGGAGAGCACCTCCCTATTTATATCCTTTCAAGTCACTGACCAAATATAAGACTCAAGCCTACATGTCATCTCACATGGGGCCCACTTCTCCTAGAGAGACCACAATTACATATTACATGATTTTACACTGGGGAGTATTGCCCCAACTTACAATGGAGGTTGTACCTCAAGATTTGGACACAATTTAGACATCCCGTAAAGGGGTAACAGACATCCCCAATGGGGGTACAACAACATACAATGATAATATACATCTAAATATCTTCCAAAGTTACAAATACATCAACAGAAGGCATTGACCCAACACAATTTTTTGTTGGAAAAGAGCAAGACACTTTATTCATGAACAAGCTAAAATAAAAGTATGACCTGACTAGAGACATCAAAGTATTTTCCATTGCCTCTATCAATGACTATGTTGTTCAGCTCGCAGCTAAAGTTCTACCTAGCAAGTTGTTGCGAAAGATGTGACTGAACCAGTGTACCACAGGGACGATTGTTGCGGTAAAGTTATGTGCAGCAGGTGTTCAACTCAACTAGTCACATTATCTTCTAAATGAACTATTAGAAGATGCGGAGGAGGCATAGGAGAAAGGTACTATATTTCATTATTCGTGGCTACTTATTTTTATTTTGTTTATTGCATGGGTAGAACCACCAAACTACCAGGGGGTATATGTGCCCATCCTATGTTGAGGAGCTCGTTACCAGAATATTTGGTTCAACAAAGAAATCCCACAAAGGAAAAAAGACAATGAAATAGAGTTATTTTTAAAAGGAGAGGCCCTATGACATTATGTCAAAAAGCAGGCCATAATTACCGAGGGTATCGTTAAGCGGTTTAAAAACATTGTCATATTTTTGGTCAGGGCCCATCATATATTTTTACATCCTCGACAAGACCCCAATGCCAATTTCTTGCGACATAGTATCAATTGTCGATTGCATAAATTGATGCCATTATTCAAGATTGGTCGAAATAATGGAGATTTCATGTCACAGATAATCAACTATCTACAGAAGAAGAGTCGCGACAAGATAATCCATCGATAAATAAGAATGGAGGACGGGGAGAAGATTGGCCACCAAAAGAAAACCCAGAGAATACCCAGAATGAGTCAAGCACGAACCCAACATACCCAATATTAGGGGAAAAGAGGAAGCAGGTAGATAAGTCTGCGAAGGGTCATAAGAAGAGGAAAGGTGACAAATCAACTAGAACTGTCGGCCTTACCAACGATGATTATACAATTTTGGTGGAAGAAATGGAAGAAATAGTCAATCAAAGCCTCAAGAAGATAGGTGAGTGACAAACAAAGCTAACAAGTAGTATCATAGATTTATTACAGATGTTCTGTAAGGTAGTAAAATAAGTAAGAGTGATAGTCAACAACATACCACAATCGCCTGAGTCACGAGACTTAGCTGGCTCATTTGAGGAGTCACCTAGTGACGTGTCAACATTGATTCCACTAATAAAGACTCAAGTGTTGGGTTAATAAATTGACTTGGGAACAACAAATTTGAATTCCATGGTCAAAAAATTGGGCCATGTCACCATAAATTTCCCTGCATTGTTGATGTACGAAGTGTATGCCATTCAGAATGTCGCATTGGCATAAATGAAGGTCAGAGAGGGTGCATTGGTCAACCAAGTTATAGAATCAAACAAGATTGTTCATAATATGAAGAAAACAATCAAAGAAATAGAGCATAAAGCTAAGAACTGGGAGGAGAACATGCACCAACTCGACGCAGTTGTAACACTCGCTTGCAACAATTTTACTAAGGAAGGCATTATGCATAAGCTATTTATAGAATCCAAAGTGTTTCAACTTGGAAAAATTGTAGAGAAACTCCGTAAGCAGGTCGCGGAGTTGGAATTACAAGTGACACCCAATACACCTCCAGAAGTATTGGAAGAGAGAATAAAATTCGGAACAAAACCTGCGAAGAGAATAGAAGAGGCGAAGGCACTTTGTGCCAAAGCAGTCGAGCAAGTTTCCTAGACATGGGAAGCTTTGATCGATGATGAAGAGTTAGAGAAATTAAGAGAGCACTTGTGCACTGTAGAGACAGAGATGAATGAGCTGAAGAATGAAATGAAGAATTTTCCATTAGTAAAGAAAATGTCTAAGGTTGCTGACATGAAGAGGCTACAGTAACAGGTTGCGGCACTACGGGAACAACAACAAAAGAGGACAAACATGATTGCAGAGTTACAATCCAAGGTGGAGAAATTTACAGGTATCATTCAACCTATACACGAAAAAATGTGACAAGCAGTACAGTCAGCAGGACTTATAACTTCGGAACACATCAATTCCGAACTTGTGGAAAAATTAAAGAAGATGGAAGCAAAAGTATGGGAGGAGATGGAGCAGATAGTGAAAATATTTCAGGATTTTCAAAGTAAGGTCGGAACAATGGAGGTTTTATACTATTGTGGCTCGGGACAAGCCACAAGTGAGAATTAGGGGCCTGCAGGCCCTAAGAAAAGTTAAGTAAAATTCGACCATAATTATGTTAGGAAAGATAAAGATTTTGGTTGCAAGAAGAGTCTACAATGGAAGAGAATCTGCAACAGAAGTCGCTGCGACATAAATATCGAAAACGAGAGCAACCGTAAAAGAAGGAACCACAACATAAGAAGAGTAGAGAAGTTGAAAAGGATAGTTTGGTTGATCATGGTTAAGGAGTTAGTTAGAATAAAACATGCTTTTGGTAATGAAGCACAATTGTATTTTTGGGTCGATAATGCATATTGTCAGTTGTAACTGAATGTACAAAAATATAAAAGACATCATGTCGACTAACATAAAACAGTTGTTTGATTAAGATAAGAAGAATCTTATAATGAACCCAAATTGTGATGGGTTTGGTCGCTTGTTAGTTGGTCTCTTGTTGTTTATCCTAGGGGTTAAGTCACTGTGTAGGTTGAGAAGGGAAGAAGAGATTTGTTTAGCTAGAGAATCGATACAGGTTGTGTGCAAATCGACGGTAGAGTAAAGGAGAGAAAAAATACTTAGCCCCAAAACCAGAGAGCATGAGAGGAGAGAAGTCTGTATGAGTTGGAAACAATAATTGGATAAGAATTTGCAAGCTAAGTGCATAGCACTAAAGGTTCTAACATATTTCTCATGCCATCTGAAGAGCGCCTTTGTGGTTTTTCCCATATGGGTTTCCATGTTAACTATTGTCTTTCTGTGTCTTTGATTAATATGTTTATGTTGAATGCATGTATGTTGTGAATAAGTAGATCTGAATAGGGCACACATATATGTGTGTGTGTGTGTGTGTCTGTGTCTATGTGTCACACCGCTTATATAATAAATCAGTGCTAAGGCTTTAATGTTGAATACTACAATATGTGTTGACTCATAAATAAACTGTTATCTTGAATGAATAGACAAGGAATAAGAAGTATAATCTACGGCTTCGGTCGAGCAATCTAATAAAGTACTGCACGAATAGAGATTCCCACATAACTACGAAAACTTGGTTCTGGTAGTTCCCAATAAGATCTAGGGTGAGACTGCATCTATGTCACAGGTGCTGCCGATGGGGTCCTCCTCTGTCGAGCTGATTTCCTAGGTTTTGTTGTCGACTAAGGACCTGAACCTAGGTTGATGGGAAGAAGGTTGACAAAGCCTTTTTCTGCAAGTGAGAGAGAGACCTTTTGTGTCCTATCTGATAAGAGCGAATTACAGGGATAACATCCAATTTCTTCACAAATTGGGAGGGAGTTGATTCATTCAATCTCTTACCCTGGGCATATACCACCCGGCTAAAGGAAAAAACTTCAAGAGGCATGGAATCCAAAACTGTTGAAGATTATGTAACTTCGGAAGATATTCGTGTTATATTCTTATTGTACTTCCCTTGAGAAATATTCATATTATAATTTATCATGTAAAACCATTGGAGAATTAAAGTGAAAATAGTTAAGTCATTCCCACCGAAATCACTAAATAAATCTTCACCAACATTGGGTTTCCCAGAGGAGAAGTTTTGTGTCCTTGTGTTTACTATTGAATGTCTTTCTTTTAGTGATCCTTATGCATGGAATTATTATGATGTGATATGCAAAATGAATGAAAGTCTAATATAACTGCTTGTAAGTCAAAATTCCAACATGGTATAAATGTCATGCTGAAAGAATTTGTTACGACAGTTCTAACAACTGCTAGAGATTAGGGAAACACGATTCTAGCCTTTACGTCCATAGATCAAGCTCAAACTTTTCATCATTGAACTCTCCCTAGGAGAGCACATCTTTTTGTGGAGGAAAATTCTAGTTTTGTGGAGATTTAATTTTAACCTAAAACTGCTAGGTTCAAGAACTAGGGTTCCATGTTTTAAGACCTTTTATCCATCAATAAGGTTGTTAAATTTTTCATATGCTTAGCTAAGACATCAGTATTTCATTACATTTTCATAACAAAAGCATATAAACAGGATCACTGAAAGATAGACAAGCACAACCATACAAAAGGAACACAAAGATTTATCCTGGGAAAACCCTAAAGGGAAAAACCCAGCAAAAGCTTGCTCAATATAGATGCCCCAAAAAGATAAAAGATAAAACCAGCAAGGAGATCAAAGCCTGATCCTCCTCCTTCTCCAGCTACTTCTCTTCTCCACTAATGCACTACACAAGTGAGAATGTGTGTTCCAAATGAGGAGCACCACACCTCTATTTATATTCATTCGTTCACTTTAATTAACTCATCCGACATGTAGGCTCGAGTTAATCATGTAGGCTTGAGTTACACATGTAGGATCAAGTAACCACACTGGGGTGCTAATGACCCACCTTTACAATTAGAGGGGACTACCTCATGACTCTTATTAGTTCTTCCGATTAGAAGCATCGGGGTAAAAAGATAATACAAGTGGTTCTCTCGGTAGGACCATCGGGGACCACAAAAGATACATATAGAATATTCTTCGAAGTTACAATATTTCAACACTCCCCCTTAACGAGAAGGGTATTCTACAACAACAACAACAATAGTAGGAGAGGACATCATCAACATCATCAGGGTAACACATCTATAAATCATTGGAATCTTTTCAACATCATATAGTCTTCGTCTTCAATTTTCAACTACAACAACTCTTTGATCAGCATCAGCATCTTTTGACCTTTTGATCAGCAACATCTTCAACACTTTGACCTTTTGATCAGCAACATCTTCAGCACTTTGACCTTTCGAACAGCAACATCTTCAGCACTTAGACCTTTCAATCAACAGCAACATCTTCAGCACTTTGACCTTTCGATCAGCAACATCTTCAGCATTTTGACCTTTCGATCAGCAACAATATCTTCAGCATTTTGATCAGCAACATCTTCAGCACTTTGATCTTTCGATCAGCAACAACATCTTAAACATTTCGATCAACAACATCTTCAGCACTTTGATCTTTCGATCAGCAACAACATCTTCAACATTTTGATCAGCAACATCTTCATTAATTTGATCTCTCGATTAGTACATCATCATCGTCATACTTTGATCAGTACATCATCATCATCATACTCTGATATTTCAATCAGTACATCATCATCATCACACTCTGATATTTCGATCAGTACATCGTAATCATCATCATACTCTGATCTTTCGATCAGTACTAATCTTTCGATAAAAACATCATCATCATGAAAACATCATTATCATCAAAACATCAAAACCATCAAAACATCAACATGATCCTTCCTTTCAGAATTACGGGATTTAGGTCTTTACGAAGTTACTAACGATCCTTCCTTTTGGAATTACGGGATTTAGGTCTTTACGGAGTTACTAATGATCCTTCCTTTCAAAATTATGAGATCAACACATTTGTGGAACTCTGACAATCCTTCCTATTGGAATTGCGGGATCAACACATCTGTGGAACTCAGACAATCCTTCCTATTGGAATTACGGGATCAATTCAATGATCCTTCCTTTCGAAATTACGGGATTTAGGTCTTTACGAAGTTACTAACGATCCTTCCTTTCAGAATTACGGGATCAACACAGATGTGGAACTCAGACAATCCTTCCTATTGGAATTATAGGATCAACACATCTGTGGAACTCAGACAATCCTTCCTATTGGAATTAAGGGATCAATTCAATGATCCTTCCTTTCAGAATTATGGGATATAGGTCTTTACGGAGTTACTAACGATCCTTCCTTTCGAAATTACGGGATCAACATAGATGTGGAGCTCAGACAATCTTTCCTCTAGGAATTACGGGATCAACACATGTTCTCGAGTACCGAAGTCACCGGATCCGTTCTGAACCAAAGTTCAAGGATGATACAATCCTACCACATTCACGGGGACCGAGATCTCTGGATACATTTTGAATCGAGGTTCAGGGATGATGCAATCCACCACTTTCATGGGGGCTGAGACCTCCAGATACATTTTGAATCGAGGTTCAGGGATGATGCAATCCACCACTTTCACGGGGGCCAATATCTCCGGATACATTTTGAACCGAAGTTTAGGGATAATGCAATCCTACCACTTTCACGGGGGCCGAGGCCTCCGGATACATTTTGAACCGAGGTTCAGGGATGATGCAATCCACCACTTTCATGGGGGCCAAGACCTCTGGATACATTTTGAACCGAATTTCAGGGATGATGAAATCCTACACTTTCACGGGGGCCGAGACCTCTGGATACATTTTGAACCGAAGTTCAAGGATGATGCAATCCTACCACATTCATGGGGGCTGAGACCTCCGGATACATTTTGAACCAAAGTTCAGGGATGATGCAATCCCACCACATTCACGGGGGCCGAGACCTCCAGATACATTTTGAACCGAAGTTCAGGGATGATGCAATCCCACCATATTCACGAAGACCGAAGTCACCGGATCTATTTTGGACAGATGTCCCAGGATGATACAATCCCTCTTCATTCTCGAGGACCGAGGTCACCAGATCACTTTTGGACAGATGTCCCGGGATGATACAATCCCTCTTCAACATCACTACTCCCCCTTTCGAGGAAGGTCTTTTTCGAACAACACCAAGCTTGTCTCGAAAGTATTCGAACTTTACCCGAGACAGAGGCTTCATCAGTACATCATCATTCAAACCGTCATCATCTACATCTTCAGTATGTGGATACTGAACTATCACCATATGTATCTCCAGTATGTGAATACTGAAAGCATCATCACCTATATCTTCAGTATAGAAATACTGAAAGAATCATCATCTCTATATTCAATATAGAAATATGGAATCATCATCATCATCTATATCTTTAGTATGGGAATACTAAAACATAATCATCTACATCTTATCTCGTATGTAGAAATACCAAATTTTTATGTGTTACAATCGGAACACAGGGTTCTCTATCATCACAAATCTGGTTATCACATAGAATCATTGTAGTATCCATCTTCAGGTCAAAGAGACCTGATATCAGCTTCCGAAGCCATATGACTTCACAACTTAGAAGAGCAATCTGCTATGTATTTTGCTTTAGCCGTGCTACGAGAAACACTGGACTGTTTCCTGCTAAACCATGAACTCATAGCAGACCCCAAACAAAAGCACCTACCTAATGTGCTTTTCCTGTCTAAGATACTTCCAGCCCATTCTACATCTGTGTAGCCATACAATCTATACTCGTGGCTACCATCATAGTATAGACCAAATTCTATAGTCCCTTTCAGATATCTCATCACATGTTTTGCGATTACTAGGTGAACCCATCTTGGTTGAACAAGATATTGACTTAAGGTGTTCACAGCAAAACAAATGTCTGGTCTGGAATTTGTTAAGTACATTAATGACCCAATGATCTATCTGTAATGAGTCACATGCACTAACTCTAATGAGTCATCAGCTAACAGCTTCAGGTTGGAGTCCATGGGTGTGGCCATGACTTTGCATTCCAACATATCAAATCTTTTCAAACTTTGCACTGCATACTTTCCCTGATTGAGAAAGATTCCTTCATATTTCCGGACCTAGGAAATAAAGTATTAGACCAAGGTCTAAATTCTTCAACGGACTTCTTCTTGCATTCTAAAATTTGTTTCTCATTCCCTGTTAGAAATAGGTCATCCACATATAATAACAGGATGACAGGTTCATCTTCTACAACCTTGAGATAAAGGTTAGGATCGACTTTACTCTTGGCAAATCCCATGCTCGTCAGGAAACTATCTATTCTTCCATACCAAGCTCTCAGAGCTTGCTTCAGGCCATAAAGGGCCTTCTTCAACTTCCATACGTGAGTCCATCTGTCTTCAACTTCAAATCCTTGTGACTATTCAATGTAAAACTCTTCCTCAATCATACCATTAAGGAAGGCTTGTCTTTACTTCATCATGGAAGAAACTACCATGATAGTTCTGAAGAAAGTATACCTTGCTTCTTGGAGTAAGTGTCTCTTCAGAATTAATTCCCTCTTTCTGAGAGAAGCCACAAGTCTTTCCTTACTTCTATCAGTAGCATATTTTATCTTACTGATCCATTTGGAAGATACCACATTCTTGCTTTCTGGTTTGAGTATTATATCCCAAACATCATTCTAGTATTCTTTCATCATAACATCTTTCATGAGTTCATCTTGTCAGGTCATCAACATATCCTAGTCTTCTGCATTCAATCTTGAAGGTTGGAACCCACTTTACTCTTGGTAAAGTCTCGATCCATCAGGAAGCTGTCCATCATGTCATATCAGGTTGAACTCATATATCTTCTGTAGTCACTCCCCCTGAAGTGGAGTATCATCTTCCCTCTTCATTCTGTATAGGTGGTTCTATGCTTGACATATACTTGTCGATAAAGTATATCATGTCATAGTCTATTCTTTCAAAGGCAACTCACGAACTTTGCTTTGTACACTTGTTCTTGTAGATCCATATGGAAGATACTACGTACTTCCCTTTATGTCTCGAAATCATATCGTATACATCATTCCCCATGATCAACTGTTATTCTTTGATCATAGCTTCTTCCATAGCATTATTTTCTTCATCTTGAGTTATCTCTCATACCCATGGTGGTATTCATCCTTCGAGGTGGATCTACCACTCTCTGAAGCTCTTTCTTCCGTCATGGTGTGTCTGACCCTGGGAGCTTCAGATTCATGTTCATTGGAGTGAATCTTGAATTGTCATCACTTGTTCTTCGGAACAGGTCTCATCCTTCTTTTCTTGGAGGAGGTTGTACAGGACCTTTCCTACAATTCAAATGCACCGGTTACATGGTTAGAACTATAAAACATATGCATAACGACAAATTATTATGCATCATACAATTGTTTAGCCAATACAACATTCATCCATGTCTCACGGAAACTTTCTAGATGTCTTCCATCTTTGCCATGACATCATTGAGATTGTGCACTAATCCAATATGTCAGCAAAGAGGTTTGATAAGTAGCAATGGAGAGTTGTATGGCACCATGAGCTACTTACCCATCACAAGCATATTAGTAGTATACAATAATTAATGCAAACAATCTATCATGCATAATACATCAACTTAATATAATCAAATGCATAACAAAACAATATCATGCAAAGACAATTCAATACTTATCTTTTATTCGTTTCGTGGGTAGACTCCTTCTTGATCCTTCTACTTCATCATCTTCTTCATTCATGACATCATCATTTCTTATCCAAATGACAAGATGGATAAGAGGTTCTTTAAGAATTGAGTTCTTCACATTACTCATTGCTTGAGGGATCTTCTTTGAATGGTGAGAGCTTGATCTTCAATTTCTCCCACCTTCTTCTTCTCTTCTTATGAGTCGAGATTCTTCTTCTTCCCAGAGTCTGTTGAAAGTAATTACTTCCTTCTGGCACACATTCCTTGAATGAATGAATTCTATGATCCTGGGAGACCATTCAAGGTGGATATCACCACTTCTGCATTCTCCAATTCTTCTTCTACCGCTTCAAGATGTTCTGCATTCTGGATCTTCACATTCTTCAACTGTTTTCTCAAATCCATCTTCTGATTAATGTTCTTATCTTCAAATATCTTGATCAAGGAATCAATCATCTTCGGTGTATTTAGGGAAGACACTTGTGGTACAAGTTGATCCGTGATTGAATCAACAATGATCTTCTTGGCCTTGATCAAGTTCTTCCTGTGTAAGGCTTTGAGCCTCATCTCCTTCTGTAACTGGAACCTCTCTACTCATGAAGGTGTCCAATTCATTTTCTTCAGAGAGATCAAATTCTTCCATGCTTGGAAGTTGTCAACTTCACCAAGCTTATCATCAATCTGATGTGATATATCACTTTGAAATGAGAACCTCAAATGCAAATAACAAAGGATTAGATCTTACCGATTTGAGGTGTCCGTCCTGGTTCCGGAGCCGGTTGATCTAGGGTTTTCCATAGAAACCCTAATTTTCAAAACTTGGAATATTTTAGATCTGACTGGATAGAAATATAGATCTCTTCAAATGGAGCTGTCCAAAGTACTCCTTTTCTGAAAACAGTGGAGGGAAGCTCCAGGAACAGGAAGCCCTAGTTTTCCAATTTCTTCTACAGAAATTCCTGTCACTGTTTCTATGATATCTCTGAAATTAATGCTCCTCTATGTCTAAAATTTCGTATTGAGTTAACCTCACATGTCCCTGATCCAAAACCATAGGTTTAATCAAAATTGGTTTCACCAATAGGGATTTATGATCATTTTCCCAAGGTGCCTTGTTACAAGACTGTTCCGAACAGCGAAGTTGTATGGATTGCCACGTGTCACTGTTTCATATTTTAAGTCTACAGTTTGTACCACAAGAATTAAAATCTATGCCCTTTCTAGAACATCTTTAGGAATTCCATTTGGACCTATGTAGCCCAAGATATTGCAATTCTCCCCAGGTGTCCTGTTTAGGGATGAATTCTGGAAGAGGCTGGAACCCTAACGTGGAGAGATCATATATCCCAGAATATATCGAATATGAGCCTGAATTTTGGACACAGTGTACATAAGGATTTTATCTTCAGTCCCTGTAATTTTCATCTCCTGAACCTTCTCCAATATCAGGATATAGCGAATGTACCAAAACTTAGCAGTTTTAGTATTTAGGGTTTTTCTAGCTCGGGGTCAAACTAGGGTTTGACTTTCCCGGAGTTTCACCCAACCAAAAATCTTGATCCAGGTCTCTAAACTTTGATTTTGATGAGGAGAGCAATCCTATGCTGGGCTCATTCAAAAATTCTTCTTCCGCAAGAAGCCCTAATTTCCCGCACCGAAAACTGAAAATGCTCAGAATCGAATTCCGCTTCGACAGAAAGATGCGCCCTTCAATGGAGAGTCATCCTAGCCTTGTTTTGTTGATCGATTGTGGAGAGAGAACCAAAAATTAAGAAGCCCTAGCTTCTTTAGTTGCACAATTCCTTCTTTCAGGGTGGCTCTGATACCATGTTAAATTTTTCATATGCTTAGCTAAGACATCAGTATTTCATTACATTTTCATAACAAAAGCATATAAACAAGATCACTGAAAGATAGACAAGCACAACCATACAAAAGGAACACAAAGATTTATCCTGGGAAAACCCTAAAGGGAAAATCCCAGCAAAAGCTTCCTCAATATAGATGCCCCAAAAAGATAAAAGATAAAACCAGCAAGGAGATCAAAGCCTGATCCTCCTCCTTCTCCAGCTACTTCTCTTCTCCACTAATGCGCTACACAGGTGAGAATGTGTGTTCCAAATGAGGAGCATTACACCTCTATTTATATTCATCCGTTCACTTTAATTAACTCATCCGACATGTAGGCTCGAGTTAATCATGTAGGCTCGAGTTACACATGTAGGCTCAAGTAACCACACTGGGGTGCTAATGACCCACCTTTACAATTAGAGGGGACTATCTCATGACTCTTATTGGTTCTTCCAATTAGAAGCATCGGGGTACAAAGATAATACAAGTGGTTCTCCTGGTAGGACCATCGGGGACCACAAAAGATACATATAGAATATTCTTCGAAGTTACAATATTTCAACAAAGGTTTGACCCTAACATTCTCCAACTTGCACTGTGAGGGCACATATTTCTATGGAGGTGGAATTTAGATCAAAGAATTTTCATTTTTGACCTAGTTCCTACCCGATCAAGAAACTAGGATTTCTAGTTTTTGCATGTTCTATCCGTAGATCTAAGTGAAAAAGGACTGGATCAACTCGCCTTAGGGAGGCACATATTTATAGTGGATCATATTCTCCATCGAATAACTTTCATTTTTTTACCCTCCTCCTGCTAGGGTTTCCAGAATAAGACTTGACAAGATGACAAACAATGCCAAGGTTGATGAGAAGCTTGAAGGGGATAATAATTTCAAAGCATATAAGTATAGGATGCTCCTCATCATATAATAAAATGACTTGGAAGAGTATGTTTAAAAAGATATTGTAGAGCAAGAGGGAGATGAAGATAAGGAAATGTACAAGAATAATCTATATTGGTAGTAAGAGAAGAAAATTTGGGTAACGATGAAGATCAAGCACTAGCAACTCATATAAAAAAAGAGAGAAGAGCATGAAGGAAGTTCGTCATTCAAAGAAGTCTCCATAGTTTCAGATGTCTAAGAGGAATCAAATATATTACTCAAGCATTAGATGCTAAAGCTTCCAGAAGATGGGACATATTACAAAATATTGTCCTCGAGTAAAAGATCAGATCAAGAAAGGAAGGAATAAGAGACACCATGCTCATACCATAGAAGATGATGAACCTATTCAAAAGAAAACAAGAGAAGATTACTCAAGTGAGGAATATGTATTGTAATGATTGATTACAAGGATTCTCTGACAAGTTTAATTAAGTAGAATTTACCTCATAAGGTGAAGCTTGGATATGATTATCAATATCATGTTAAATATGTAGGAGAAGCCACTTACAAAGTTGGATTCTGGAAAGTTATATGTACTCTATTTGAAGAAGAACCTTCTATCGATTTCAGCATAGGATAAGAAGGGATTCAAAGTTTCCTTCATCATATGGCCAAAAGGAAAGACCATTAACGATACAATCATATTTGATGTTGAAGAAGAAGGGTCACTCATATTCAACACTAGTACACAACACCAAGTAAACTATGGCATAGAAGAATTGTTCATTTGAATTACAAAGCATTATCGATCATGATCAAGATGGACATAGGTTGATCCAACTAGCAGTTGGCATTTTGTCGAACTTCGACAAAGTCTATCGCTTCGACTATTTTGACTACTTTGATTGTTTCGACAGGTTCAACATCAGCTTTGACAAGTCCGAACCTCGACACAACTAACCTCGACAACCTCGACAAGTTTCACGCTTGACATACAACATCTTGACATGCCTTGCTGGCATCGACGACTATCAAACATCGACAGAGTGTCTCTATCTTCCAGGTGTCTACGACGGTTGAACTTCCGAATTGTTATAACTTCTTTTGTAACTCAACATAACGAGTAGTCACCCAAGCATCTCAGCATTCTATACAAACATGTACATTATTGTAACAAGGAACCGACCTTCATGGAGAAGATGTTATATAGAAATTGGTTCGAATTCTTGCATATTGTATGTGCACATACTTTTTGTCGATATAGTGTGTTTCCTGCTTTACTTGTTCTTTTTCTATGCTTCCGCCATAACAGTGCTCGACTCATTCAATCAATTGTTGTCCCTAGCGTGAACCTGGGCATTACCTAGATCATTGGTATCAAAACTTGAGCATGTTCAGAGCTTAAGTTACATCATCACTTCAATCGAACTTATTAAAGTTATTCCTGTTCAAATACGCTCACAAACTTAGCAACACAAGCAAACACTTCCTTTGACTTCATAAAAGATGGCCGAAGAAGCAGACAATAGACATGCAACTAACGAGACAAAGCAACTCATAAAAAAACATTGGCTCACCAACGGACCAAAATGTTCTCCCAATTCAATGAGATTCTAATGTGATTCGCTTTGACATCCATAGAATCCTAGACGCAACCTAACTCCGATAAAATCATCCCCTTCAACATGAAAACGAATCTGAACATAGTGAATTTTGAAGGAAATATTGATGTGGAATCCATCAATAATTGGGTACAACAAATAGAATTGTAGTACTCCATGAATCAACTCTCCGAAGAGGAAAAGAACAACATTGCTTCCTGAATATGTCAACCTCCATACACTGCTGGTGGGAAAATTTATCAACAAAGATGGAAAAAGAAGGAAACCCCTTAGACACAAGGGTAAAATTTGTCAAATACATCTAAAAGGAGTTCTACATGCCCAGATGTCTTGAACAACAGTATAATAAGTGGCAAGAGCTAAGGAAATGGAAAAACCAGTTCGTACAAAGTTACACCGACGAGTTATATCGACTCATGGCTAGACTTGGCATCTAAGAAGAAGAAAATTGCTTGTCCTGAAGTACGTCAACATATTATCCCCATACATTCAACAAGAGATCAAGTTTCTGATTGTCAATATGCTTGCGTATGCATTTCAGTACACCAGCAAGCTTGAAGCTAAATAGAAAGGAAAACATGTTTCATGAACAAGACAACAGGTCGAACATCCGACAAGAAATCACCAGCCGACTCTGATAAGTTTAAGCACCCTTCTCAGCCGACTTTTCCAAAGCCTGATCATCACAAGAAGAACTTTCAGAAAGACAAGAAGGATCGCAACAAATAAGCTCCTACCAGGAAATGGTGTGATTATCACAATTCAACATGGCATGATACATCAGAATGCAAAGATCGAAAGACATTTTTGGAAAAATTGTCGACATCCAAATTGTCTGATAGAACCTTGGTAGAATTTGATCCAGATGCATCAATCCTCTTGGCTTCAACTTCGACCACTCCAAGAGCCTCGACTATCGTCCATGAGGAGGAACGAGAATGCCTATTCCATACATGGATATGGGTTCAGAAAAATCCATTACATTTGATTGTGGATAATGGTAGCCAGAAGAACTTTGTTTCTAAATATCTTGTGAAGAAATTAGGTCTTTTCACCACCCCACATCCTCATCCTTACAATATCAGTTGGATGAAGGATGGATAGGAACTAAGAATTACACTCCAATGCAAACTCACCGACTTCATTAAGCCTTTTGAAGATGCAGTACAATGTTACATGGCACCACTTTCTGTATCTGATGCCTTGTTTAGAAAACCTTACTTGTGTGATTGACACTGTACATATCTGTCACGGCCTCAAAAGGTGATTGTCAAAATTTAGAATCAATGGTATGGCATACCAGAGCAACAACCCACATAAATGGTTACTATGATATCTGACAAACAAATAAAGAAGCTTATCAATCATGCTTAGAATTTTGCATTAATTACGATAAATCCTCAGAATTCCAGGAAGACTGTAGCAACAAGTTGACTCACTGACTAGCGCAGCTCCCAACAACAGCAATAGATCAACCACATTCTTGAGGAATACAGGAATGTATTCCAAGATATGAACGAAGTACCTCTGTATTGTTAGGTAAAACACTCCATTGAGCTTGTTCATGGTTCTTCATTACCTAATGCATTTGTTTACAGAAGATCCATTCTCGAGAATGAAGAGATTCATAAACAAATCTAGGATTTGATCAACAAAGGTCATATCCTCTCTAGCTCCTCTCCTTGAGGAAGTCTAGTCGTCTTAGTTCCAAAGAAAGATGGAACTTGGTGCATGTGCATCGACTATCGAGCTCTCAACATAATTTCAATAAAGAACATATAACCTCTTCTAAGGATAGATGAACTCATCGAATGTCTAAAAGGTGCTAAGTTCTTTACGAAGCTTGACCTTAAGTTGAGATATCATAAGATTTCAATCGAGTCCACCAATGTATGGAAAAGGACTTTCAAGACCAATGAAGGATTGTTTGAATGGTTAGTCATGCCTTTCAGCTTAACCAATGCACCTGCAACCTTCATGAGATATATATGGATGACATTCTATGACCCTTCATCGACAAATGTGCCATTGTCTATCTCGATGATATCCTATTTTTCAGTTGATCATGGGAAGAACATGTTAAACAACTTCGACAAGTCTTCGACACTCTCCAACAACATCGACTATATCTCAACATGGACAAATGCCCATTTGCAATGAACATCATCAAATATTTAGGGTATGTAATTGAATCTGCATGCATTCATGTCGGCCCAGAAAAAGTACAGATCCTCAAAGATTGGCCCATTCCCCAAAACACTCATTAACTAAGAAGTTTTATTGGTTTGGTGAATTTCTATCAATGATTCATACTTGGAATCAGTCATATCGCATGGCCTTTTAATCAGTTGACTAAAAGAAATGGGAAAATTGTCTTCAAATGGACACCGACACAACAACACGCTTTTGAACAACTCAAAAACAAGATTTGTACTGCACCAGTACTTATGTTAGCTGATTTGCATCAGCCCTTTGAGATTGAGATGGACGCATCGGACTATGCTCTCGATGCAGTGATCACTCAGTCAGGTCACCCAGTCGCGTTTCATTTTGAAACTTTGAATGACATTGTTATAAGGTATTCGATGTATGAAAAAATAACTGTATTCCATTGTGCAAGCTCTTAACCAATGGAGACACTAAATTCTTGGCAAGGAAACGATCATCCTCGTTGACCATAAACCCTTGCAGTTCGCTCCCTCCGAGGTGAAACTACAGACAACTCGACAAGTCAAGTGGATTAATTACCTGCAACAATTTTAGTTGGTAATTAAGTATCGAAAAGGAAAATCCAATGCCACAGTCGATTATCTCAGTCGACCACCCATTACTCTATTGTCTACAGTGATGAGTATGTAAGGTTACAACACCACTACTTGGCCATAATTGTATTCGGTAGACTATGAGTTCTCCACAATATATCGACAGCTTGAGGCTGACGCATTGTCTACTACCAACTACTTCCTGAAGGACACATTGCTATACAAGCTTGGACAACTTTGTGTACCAACTAGTGAGCATCGACATAAGCTCATTTGGGATGCACACTACAACAAAAATATATGACATTTTGGAGTCACAAAAACACTTATTGTCCTCCAAAAGTATTTTTACTGACCTTCACTTAAATATGACGTCAACAAGTATATTCGATCATGCGTAGTTTGTGCCATTGCTAAATCGACGAATCGGTGACAAGGTCTGTACACTGTTATACCTAAATCCTGTCACCACCATGTGATGAGATCCTTAACCCTTATGTTTGCCCTTAATTCCAAAACTTGGAGTGGAAACTTGCTTTGTTTGTCAACTCTACTTGAAAAAAACCAGCACCGCGCTTACCCTTTGGCTAATGAGCGGTACCTTCTTCAACACTGCCTCTATCCTATTATAGAGAAGCGATGTCACCGCCTATAGGTTTGGTTCTTAAAGTGGTTCTCACCTAAATCGCTCTGTCATAAGGGAACAAAAGAGGTACCTTGGGTAAAATGGGAAAAAGAGAAGTGTCTCGAGGCTTCTAGATCTTAAGCCTCGTATCCTCCCTTATCCCTATCAATATGGGCTAGTTTGAGCTCGAGATCCCCCTTGGTAGGATCTTAGAGCCACCTCACCCACAATTCTCTCAACTATCCCTATCCATTCAGCCTTATAAATACAAGCTCATATCCATAGTTGAGGGGGAGAACTAAATAGGTATTGTTATGTTGTTAAATTGACTACCTAGTCCAAACCATTGCAGAGCATAGAGAGCAAGTTGGAGCTTATGGGGATGAAGTGTCTTCCTCATGGAGGAGCTTGTCGACACTAAGGCAACGGTTGTAAGCTTCTTCATACATTCTTAATGCAAAGCTGATTTCCGTCCCACATATCTGTTGTTTTGATTTCACATGTATATGTTACTAGATTCCTTATTCACTAGTATGGATATGTAGATGATTTTCGGGTAGCATTGATGTGCTTGTATGTTTGACATGTTTGCAGGTACACAGGTTCATGATCAAAGCAGTATTCCAAGTGTCTACAACATTCAGGGAAGGTCTTCATCCTTTGTCGTTCACTCATTTGTTTTGGATCTGAACCATTCAGACCAGAGGAACAGCTTCTGTTCGCAAAAGGTGCAATATTCCTGATAACAAATCTGGTGACTCCGCTGGAGAACAAAGCAAATTTCAGTTGTTCTGATCATCCTCAGTCCTTGAACTCTTGTCTGAATCCAGGATCCATCTCCAACTCTCTTTAGTCAGATCTGCCACCTGACCTAGTGAATTTTGGTTTGAAACTTTTAGATCTGAATTATTTCGACTTTATATGCTCTTTTTTACTGTCAATTCATCAATCTTTACCTTAATTTGATCAATTTTTAACTTGATTTCTCATTCTCCTTGTGTTTTGGATCCATTCAGGGAACCGCACATGTGTTGTTGGCAACAAGCGGTGCCACCGCCTGAACTCTGTTAGCCATAAGTGGTGCCACTGCCTGAGTCTCGTTATCTAGAAGCAGTGCTCGTCTAGAACTGCTCTGTCAAGACCCCTCCAGCACAGTGCTAGGTAGGCCCTGTTCCAGAACTAGTCTTCTATAATTTTTTGCAGAAAGTTGAGTTTGTTTGCTTTCAGCCCTGCACTGTCAGGCTTGTGTGTTAGAATCTGAATGCTCATGGTTGTAAATTATGTGGTAAAAGTTGGTTTGATTGAAGAATTCAAAAGCTAGATTAGGCTTGTTGATTATTCATTTGCGTTCATGCTTGTTGGTTGTGATTTTGAAAGGAGTTTTTGAAAGCTTAGGTTTTAGTTAGTTCTCTTTTCGTATCTTTTATAAAGATTGAAAGAAAAACCATTTGCTTATCATCTTAATTTCATTTTTTCCATACAGGACTTTTTTTGCTTTTAAAAAAGAAATTTTTTTGATTGAGATTAGGTCATTATCATTATTGAGCATAAGGCATTGGATCTCTGATTAGCCTCACAAAGCTTTCATGTTCTCTTTTTTCTTTTGTCTCTCTTGCATTAGTACTTTCTCATCAAAAGAAAAAATAGTGTAGTTTTAAGTTAGATCTATCTATGTTTTAAGAAAAATTGAAAAAATAGAATGCATATGCATGTAGAGTGCTTGTTGTTTTTCTTTTAGGAAAAGAGACTCTTACCCCTTTGATTGCTTCCAAAAAGAAAAATGAGTTTGGAATGTGTTGCTTGTCTTTGATTTTGATTTGTTCAAAGTAGTTGTTTGGAAATTTTTGGTTTTCAAAACGGAAAGAAAATACTCTCTTTCCCTCCCGTAGGTAGGCATACCACGAATGGTAAAGTGAAATATTTGCATCTACATTCTGCATGGTTTTACTTTTTCTCTCAAAATTCCATGCATTCACCTAACCGTCCAATTTAAAATTAATGGTAGTTATAGGCTAAAATTTACAGAGCAATTTGAGTGATAGGTTAGAGACGTGTTCGGGCATCGTTAAGCGTAGGAGCTTTCATTACTCGTATGCATTACATCTCGGGACTCGCGCAGTTCTTCCACGTACCGTCGGTATATTGAATGGCCTTTCACGTACCCTTGAGGTATATAGAAAGGTACTTCACGTACTTGATTGTATATAGGAAGGCCCCTTGTGAACGGTTATGCATTAAACAGCACTACTACCGATTTGAGCTCCCACGTACCTTGCGTATATCGGGAGACCCCACTAGGATACCTTATCTATCTAAGAAAATCCCTTTGGCCATCTTGCTTGGAGTCATACACCGAAAACAACATTCGGGGAGATTACTATGCACGTACCCTTAAGGTATATCGCGAGTGGCACCTTCTTGACAATCCTGGTGAGAGACCTAACTATCTGAACTCCTCCCGTCATTTAAGTTTGCTTGTTTGGCCTATAGCTTGAGTAGGGGAATTTTTGGTGTGTTTTCTAGTTTTGAGACCCTAGGTTAGATAGGAACTGTACAAACTAGCTGAATTAAGACAATCCATAAGAGTACGAGGCTTGCCACCTAATTTTATTCCTGTTTCAAGAGAAAATCCTATGGAAGCTATCAACCAAGGAGTTGCTACCAACTCCCAAGTGGGAGACAATGTGGTTGCAGAAAATAGAGATCCATATCCTTCTCACTCACCTCCCTTGGTCCAAAAACCTTCTCGGGGTAATACTTCATTCATTTCTCCCATAGAAGGTCATGTTGATGATACTATCCATCCAGATTATGGTCCCAATGATCCATTTTGGGATACCTCTATAGGACAAGCCATTGCCTCGTTTGGCACCTGTTTAAACTCTTCTGAAGAAGTTTCACCAAATGAAGAAGAACATAGACAATACTAGGTAGCTATTCTCCATGCACAACAAATTGAGAAGAAAATAGACAACATATTGGGTATACCACCACCTCGTTCAACAGTTTTTCCTACGGGATATCACTCACTTGCTGATTCTATGAGACCCATTGAACCTATTCTAGATCGCACTGTGACTCCACATAATACAGGTCAAACTACCAACCCCGCCACCTCCCATATTATGTCTGTTCCAAATCCTCCTGGGTCTTCTGCACCTGGGGCTCAACATTCAATTCCTGTTTCATCAATACCTTCTAGTGCCGGGGGGAAACCCCCGGCACGACCTACGTTATCTGTCACTAGAATTGTAGCTATTCATGGGCAAACCTCTAGTATAGAGCAATCTACAGTTTATGTCCCTCCTACCCACGCGAATGTGGTTAAACCCCCATCCAGTTCAGGTCAACCCTTGGGGGCACAACCTGTAACCAATAAAACTTCTTGGAGGTATGGGTACACATCAAATCAAGTACCTGTAGGAAACATTAATTACCAACCCAACCCTATAGGAATGCCTTATGTTGGAATTCCATATCCTAGTAATACTTTCACACCATGGGGGCAACCTAACTAGTCCTACATTCCAGCTACGGGAGGGATACCTATACATACTGCGGGGGGTGCCGGAGCACCACCTTATGGAGGTCCTCCCCTGATTCAGACCGTGCAGAACCTTGACAATCCGATTACGAGAGCAGTGGACTTTTGGCTCTCGTAATCGGATTGTCAAGGTTCTGCACGGTCTGAATCAGCTCCGGTGTCCAGACAATGTTTCTTTTCTTCTTGAATGTGTTGCTAGCTGTCAACTTGGATAACCAGTCGAAAAGCTCGTTTCCGTAGGTTACAAAAAATATAGCGTGTATGTCTGAAGCGATATGCTTTTCTAGCCAGGCCTCTATGCTTAGTCTCGGACTCCTATTCTCTTTCTTGGCGAACTCCGTTAAGTCTGAACTCAGCCACTGGTGAAACTCTTCTCTCGTAGGATGCCAGCAGAACATAGACTCCCAGTCGTTTAAACCGGCAACGGAACCATTTGTTGATCGCATGGGCAGACCCGAGTTTACTGTAATCAATCAACAACACCCCTAATCCACTGGCCCTTTCGGCGACAGACCGCAAAGCAGCCTGAAGTCTCACCCGAAGTGAATCTAATGGGTTGGCCAAGACTCAAGTGTCTTGGACCAGGTTCTGCGGTAGTCCTACTGGAGTTGCGTAGCTCTTCAAGCTGCGGGATCTCCTACTGGGTGGGTGCATCGCGCACTCTCTCCGTCGCGCAGTCCTTCTCACCGCAGCTCCTCCGCCCTCACGCGCACCGCACAGGTTCTTCCCTCGTCTCACTCCTTCTATCCTCTCACAATATCTCCTTCTTTATCGCATCGCTGCGCACCGCAGGACACACAACCCCTTCTCAGCGCCAAACCCTCAGCTCGCAGTATTGCACACCGCAACTCCTCTGCCGGTGCGATATCGCCTCTCTGCGATATTCTACCTCCACGACTTGCGCTCTAACACGGGCTGTGTCGACGGGCGAAGTTCGACCTCCAGGAAGTTATATTCCGATTAAACAGTCAGTTAGAAACAATATAAGGGAGCCTTTATGCGACTCACTGAAATACTTCATTTACTTTAATCCCTGAGTATTACTATAAGCTGGGCAATACATACATTCATTGACTGCAACTAATACCATAAGCATAATAACCAGTAACAGTAAACAAATACAATCACATTCATACAACACATAACACGCGGATTTAACGTGGTTCACCCCCAGGAAGGGAGTTACGTCCACCAAACTGTGCTTCTATTATCTATCTTGAGGGAAGTTGGCACAGTCTGTTGCACTGCATATGCAACGCGAGATCTCCTCTAGATCTCTGACCTTTTCCTATCTCTATACTGCCTTTCTTACAATATATCCTTCCCTCTCTGTTCTCTCTCTCTGGATGGTTACATACAGACTCAAATGACTCGCAGACAAGCTAGGTGTCTGGATCGTTACAACACTGTCTGTCTGACTGACTCCTGAATCTACTTCAAAAGTATTCAACTAATCAACTAAGGAATCGACCTCTGAACCAACCCTCTTACAATACAAAATGCAAGCTTTTATAGGCAGCCCGAAGGTCGTGCCATTACAACACTGTGGGCCTGTCCCAACAGTAAACCCATACCCTAATTAGTGACAGTCGGTCCTCTCTGTCCTTGAGGTAGCCGCTTCCCGTCACACTGCAGCTTTCTGCAGTCTTCCATGCTTCCCGGCGCTGATCATGGGTACTATGCACCGCTTCACTACTCTTATTCTGGCCTTTGTCTTCAATGCTTGAGCCTCGTTGCTCCTTCTTCTTTATGAGGGTCGCTGAGCCCTCCTATCTTCCGCCGCTGCCTTCAATGCAGTGGTTGAGCTTTCTTCTCTCGGCCGCTCAGGTACCGTTGCCTTATAGACTTTTCTATCTCAAAAGTCAATGTTTCCAGCTCTGCTCTACAGCTGGAAACGCACTACAGCGTCGTAGCCTTGCCTTCTCCTCTTTCCGCCAAAACTTTACCTTTCCGCTAAACTAGCAGCTTCCTCTATAGCTGCGGGACCCTACTCCAACACTTGTCTGCATATCATTTCAGTCAATTGGGTATTCAGCTGATCTCTATGACAATCCACTTTCATGAGTCATGTTACTCCTTTGAGTCTTTCGAAAGAATGCATTGTCCACTGTCGCACTGTGTGTTTGTCTGGTTTAGTCATGCTGCCAAGTCTTTTGTCGTGCCTCCCGATGTTCAAAGGGAAGTTGAAGAAGTTTTACCTCTGCAGTCAAAACAGTCTCTATGTCAGTACTTTTGAGTTAGTCTTATGGTTACTTTATTCACATCATTCCAAAACTTTGTTCCGAGTTTCGTGTCGTCGATGTGGGACTCATCATGGCCCTCCTTCGATGAGACTATTCCCATCGACATCAGCTCATCATCCGAGAAATAGTCTTAGAAACAAATTTAGTACCTTGAGATCTGTATGCCTCAATGACAGATTCTCTCGCTCTTGACATAGGTTCACATCATTGACCTTTGATTGATAGAATCGACTGGGTGTTCGACATCAAGACATCTATTCACGCTCAATAGATTGTACTAGGGTACCTTCGGAATCATTGACGTCAATGGTGATCTCCCTCGCACTTGTTAACGGTTCACATCATTGGCCGGTAATCAAGTGGTTTCTACCATGTTCGACTTCATAACATTGTAATCACATTGACAGAATCGTACTTTGTGGAAGACGAGACGAAGACCCTGGGTATTTGTTTAGCGCTCATTGCTTTCCCCAGGTTGCGATGGATTTTTGTATATCTAGCATGGATCCACATTTGTATGGTCGTGGCTATGCTCAAATTTGTGTCTGTATGACATAGATCTACGTTGTATGTCTGGTAGTTATGTCCAAGTTTGAGTCCTCTATCACATGGATCTATGCTATATTATAGTAGCCATGCTTGTTTATTCCTCTCATGGATTTGTCGTGTATTGGTCTGCAGCCATGAGTTGGTTACATTTTTCTACAAGTCAAAAGTATTGATGTACTACAGATGCCTACTTGACGACATTATCCGACCAAGCTGACATTCTCACCTCGAAGTGACAACTTGTTCTCTCAAAGCTCTCGCTTATCGTATCCCTCTAAGCCTCATGCTTTGGGGGGCATTCTGTTATACCTAAATCCTGTCACCACCATGTGATGAGATCCTTAAATTAACCCCAATGTTTTCCCTTAATCCCAAAATTTGGAGTGGAAACTTGCTCTGTTTGTCAATTCTACTTGAAAAAACCCAGCACCACGGTTGCCCTTTGGCTGATGAGTGGTACCTTCTTCAACACCGCCTGTATCCTATTATAGAGAAGCAGTGCCACTGCCTATAGGTTTGGTTCTTAAAGTGGTTCTCACCTAAACTGCTCTGTCATAAGGGAACAAAAGCAGTACCCTGGGTAAAATGGGAAAACGAGAAGTTTCTCGAGGCTTCTAGATCTTGAGCCTTGTGTCCTCCCTTATCCCTATCAATATGGGTTAGTTTGAGCTCGAGATCCCCCCTTGGTAGGATCTTAAAGCCACCTCACCCACAATTCTCTCAACTATCCCTATCCATTGAGCCTTATAAATACAAGCTCATATCCATAGTTGAGGGGGAGAACTAAATAGGTATTGTTATGCTGTTGAATTGACTACCTAGTCCAAACCATTGTAGAGCATCGAGAGCAAGTTGGAGCTTATGGGGATGAAGTGTTTGTCTCATGGAGGATCTTGTTGACACTAAGGCAACGATTGTAAGCTTCTTCATACATTTTTCATGCAAAGCTGATTTTCGTCCCACATATCTGTTGTTTTGATTTCACATGTATATGTTACTAGATTCCTTAGTCACTAGTATGGATATGTAGATGATTTTCTAGTAGCTTTGATGTGTGTGTATGTTTGACATGTTTGCAGGTACATAGGTTCATGATCGAAGCAGTATTCCAAGTGTCTACAACATTCAAGGAAGGTCTTCATCCTTTGTCGTTCACTCATTTGTTCTAGATTTGAACCATTCAAACCAGAGGAACAAATTCTGTCTACAGAAGGTGCAATATTCTTGATAACATACACACCTCTACCAGTTCCTAGTCGACCATGGGAATCTATTTCTATGGACTACTTGATAGGATATCCTACTGCCAAACATCATCATGATGTGATGTTAGTAGTACCCAACAGATTTTCCAAGATGGCTATACTTATACCATGCAAGAAGACTACAACAGCACAACATACTGCTCAACTCTTCTTCGAACATGTTTGGAAACATTACGGCCTCCCAATGACCATTATTTCTGACAGAGATGCTAGATTTGTCAGCACCTTTTGGCAAAGTCTATGGAAACAACTCGACATGAGACTTTCTTTGTCGAAAGTCCTCCATCTGTAGATAGACGAACAAATGGAAGTTGTAAATCACTTGGTAGTACAACTGCTTCACATGTACAACCACAAGCATCATCGAACATGGGATGACAACCTTCCATACATAAATCACAGTTATAATCATGCTCAACACAGTTCTATGGGAAAGAGTCCATTTGAGATCTGTTACAGATTTCAACCCTTAGCGCCTATCGACTTGCTCAGTTCCTTGACATAGTCAAATGACACCGACTTTGAAGGATGAGAAGTTGAGAAAGGATTAAAGTTCAGATATCAAATCTACAACATCCATAAGCAAGCACAAGAAATGTTTCAATGAGCTAATGCAAAAGCTAAGGCCCGACAAGACAAGCATCGTATTCCTCATTCATTCCAAACTGGGGATCAGGTCTGGTTACATCTAAAGAAGGAGCGCTTTACTGGTCCATACAAAAAGATGAAACCTTTGTGATATGGTCCATATAGTATCCTTAAACAGATTGGAGAAAATGATTTTTAGCTTGACATTCATGCATGTCTTGGTCTGCGTCTAGTATTCAATGTAGATCTACTTCGACCATACCATGCACCATTGTTGGAACAAAATGACTTGCATACAACAAAAACTGAAGACATCCATCCAGATGATCAAGGACCGCTTCTTTGCGACACCATGGTGGGACGACGCATATGCCATACAAGGATGAACTCCATTCCCTTGTTTCAAGTGGCTAAAGTTGGACAACTCCCCACACAAGGAAAATGGTACTCTGCTACTAAAGTAGCCAGCAAGTTTCCTCACCTGAACAAATACACAATGGAGACCATTGTTTCTTAAGGAAGGAGGAATGATCCAACCAGTAGTTGGCATGTTGTCGAACTTCGACAAAGTCTAGCACTTCGACTACTTCAACTACTTCGACTGCTTCGACAGGTTCAACATCGGCTTCGACAAGTTCAACATCGGCTTCGACAAGTACGAACCTCAACACAACCAACCTCGACAACCTTTACATGTTTCATGATCAACATACAACATATTGACATGCCTTGTCGACATCGATGACTGTATAACATCGACAAAATGTCTCTGTCTTCCAGTCGTCTGCGACGGTTGAACTTACGAACCGTTAAAACTTCTTTTGTAACTGAACGTAATGAGTAGTCACCCAAGCATATCAACATTATAGATAAACATATACATTATTGTAACAAGGAACCAACCTTCATGGAGAAGAAGTAATATAGAAATTGGTTCGAATTCTTGCATATTGTCTGTGCGCATACTTTCTGTTGATATAGTGTATTTCCTGCTTTACTGGTTCTTTTTCTATGCTTCTACCATAACAGTGCTCGACTTATTTAGTGGACTATTGTCCCCAGTGTGCACCTCGGCACGACCTGGATCATAAGTCCTCAGAATCAGATGATGGAGTAGAGTACGCTTTGAGAGACTCCAGTGAATACTACAAGGAGGCAGAGATCAAGAGAGAGTCAACCAAACAATTAAAGATAAGTATTTGAATTTGAATTATTTATTAAATATTTAAGTATTTAAATGATATTGTTCATAACAGTTATATGCATATTTGTATTCTTAGAATCATGAAGTATATTATGCATTTTATAGTGAATGCATTGATTGATGAACAATATACTCTTAATATGCATGTGATGGGTAAGTAGCCTATGGTGTTGCACAAGATTCCATGAAGCATTATTGATTGTTTAGAATGAAACCTCTTTGTTGACATGCTGGGAGCAGTGCATGCTCTTTATAATATGTTCTGGTAGAGATGGAAGGCATCTAGAAAGTTATCATATGTATACAGGATATGGATGAGTATTGTGCTGAAGCATTGACTAAAATGGTTACATGACTGCGTGATTTATGCATTATCATTGAAATTTCAATATGAGTTGATGGTTATGAAATGTTACTAATCATATGACTGAATTTGGATTGTAGGAAATATCGTCTGTTATGACCTACAAGAGAAGGATGATGAGACTTGTTCCGAGGAACAAATGATGGATGCTCAACAGTGACCTTCAAATAAATTTACGAAATCAAGCAAAATACAGAAGTACAAAGTAAGGTTCATGGCTTCTTTCATGAAGAGGGAGTCAATTATGACGAGATGTTTGCTTCAATAGGCAGGCACACTTCTATCAAACCTTCAATGATGGATATTACACTAGATAGATGTAAAGACCTCTCTCTTGGATGGTGTAATTGAAGTAGAATTGTATATCGAGCAAACCCATAGTATTTGAGACTCTCGACGAAGAATCACATGTGTGAAAATTGAAGAAGGATTTGTATGGAACACAGGGCGTAGTATGCCAGGACATACTGTTACATTATGAGATCGAGGATCACCTAGAGTGATGTAGATTTTAACCTTTGAGACAAGGTTGAATATGGTTTCTTACATAGTATGAGAAGCTCATAGATGGATGCAAGAGGGAGCTTGTTGTAGAGTTTGAGATGGAGGATTTTGGTATCCAGTGACCTTAATAGAAAGAAGTTCATCTCAGTAGACCCATTTGATGGGAGATGACATAGATGGATACATAGAAGATCAACAACGGAGAAGGATACTAGTCACTCTAGTACAAAATGTCTCTATGCAGAGGGAGGATAGTGCTCAATTACATAACAAACATAATACTTCACTTTAGAGGGAGTGACAATAACACAGATTGCAGAAATAGATTGAGAGACATTATCACTTAATCTCTATCCATGGAAAGGGTTGTTTGCCTCAATATATCATGGATCTTCTCATAGTGATACCAAATGTCTCCCCTCACTGAGAGGAAGCATATCTCAGAGTTTGAGAATCTTGGCATGATTCTTGGAATTAAATATGTGGCATAGACCAGATGAGATTTTCCTTAGTAAAGGAAAATACACAGTTGTGATCCTGTAGAGATTCGATATGATGGATTGTAAATCCATGATTACATCGATGATGACGAACTTGAAGTTGTTGTGTGATACTTCTTCAAGAGACAGTGGATGCCACATTATTCGGATAGATGATTGGTTCATTGATGTACTTAATGAACACTAGACCGGATATATGTTTTGCAGTGACACTTGGAGTCAGTACATGGTTGAGCTGAGATGTGTTTACCTAATTGCGAAAAAGCATGCGATGAGTTACTTGAAGGGTACACTTGATTATGGACTCAAATATGAGTCGAATCATAAGATTATCTTAAAAGTCTATGTTGATTTAGATTAGGCCAGTAGTGTCACAGATAGGAAAAGTACTTCAAGATGTTGCTTTAGTTTGGGATCAGGCATGATTTATTGGTTCAATAGGAAGTATAATAGTGTGGAACTTAGTACAGTCGAGGAAAAGTATATTGCAACCTGTTCAGCTCGCAGTGAAGCAATGTGGCTTCAAAAGTTACTTGCATGACTGTTTGATCTCAAGTTAGAGGTGACTTGTATTTTCTATGGAAACCAGAGTTGTGTGAAGTTGTCCAAGAACCCATTGTTTCATGACAAGTCTAAGCATATTGAGATAATGTATCATTATATTAGAGATATGGTAGAAAAGGGAGCAGTGAAGCTGTGTGGCTTCAAAAGTTACTTGCAGGATTGTTTGATCTCAAGTTAGAGGTGACTTGTCTTTTCTATGGCAACCATAGTTGTGTGAAGTTATCCAAGAACCTAATGTTTCATGACAAGTCCAAGCATATCAATATCAAGTATCATTATATCAGAGATATGGTACAAAAGGGAGCAATGAATCTCTAGAATATTGCGATGTGATTGCGATGGACGGGTTGACAACCGATGTGTTGAACAAGCCTCTCGTAAGAGTGATGTTTGATTACTTTAATTATAAGCTTGGCATGATGTAGAGGGATTTCTCTCGTAAGAGGGAGGGATGGGTCTGATATATGATTCAAGGGGGTGTATTTGGATGGTGTGATAGCAGTAGGTAGTCATTTATGGGCATGTATTACAAGTCTTTGTGAGAACTGGAGAGAGTGACCAACTCATAATGACTAGAGAGAGTGACCATACTTGTGATGACTAGAGAGCATGAACATACTTTTATATGTGTATCCAGTTGAGTATGCGTATCCAGTCGATATGCGTATCTAGTTAGAGCTAGTATGTGTGTATGCACTTGAGAGAGTGACCAACTCATGATGACTAGAGAAAGTGACCATACTCTTGATGACTGGAGAATGTTACCATACTTTGTATGTGTATCAAGTGAACTGGAGAGCGTGACCATCTCATGAGGATTGTTGAGTGTGACCTTACTTACAATGGTTGGAGAGAGTGACCATACTTGCGATGACTAGAGAGTGTGACCATACTTTCGATGGTTGGAGAGAGTGGCCATACTTGTGCGGACTGGAGAGAGTGACCATACTTAGAATGTGTATCCACTTGAGTATGCTTATCCAACCAAGTATGTGTACCCAGTTGAGTATGTGTATCTGGTTGAGTATGCGTATCCAATTGACTATGTGTATCCAGTTGAGTTGTGCATCCAGTTGGATGTGTGTGCCTATATTCCTTGTGAACTAGATGAAGTACCATAATGACTAATGTGTGCTCATAGCTTGTTGACATGTTGCAACTGTGATGCCCATAGATGTATGATCGCGAATGATGCATAATTGAGATGATGGATTGCTCATAGAGAAATTTTAGGGATGTATAGATTTGAGAGATGAAACAAGTCAATGGTCATATGACAGAGTTGCAGCAACAGTGATGATGATCATGTCAGAAGAATACCTTCCTTGTTGAGAGGGAGTGTTGAATATTATGTAACTTCATAATATATTCTTGTTATACTCTTATTATAATTCCTTCGAGAAATATTCATATTGTAATTGATCCTGTAAAACCCTAAAACAATTCAAGTGAGAATTGTCAAGTAGGCCCCACATAAATCACTAGATAAAAATGCCCCAATCACCGAGTAAAATTTCCCCAACATTGGGTGAATCTACCCCAGTGAAGTCGGCCTAGTTAGTGGAAAAGTCAACAAAAAAATAGTATAAATAGGAGGGCGCACTCCTCATTTGAGACACAGTCACTCACTCAATTTCGCTAGAGAGAGAGAATAATAAGTTCGCTGGAGAAGGAAGAGTAGCTACTTTATGGAGATATCTTATCTCTGGGTTTTCTTATTTTGGTTATTCTTGGGCTCTTTGTGTGAAAGAGACTTATCTCTTTGTTGTACTGAATTGACATTGTACTTGTTGATGAATCTATACTGAAGAAGTTTGTTGGGTTTTATTCCCTTGAAGGGTTTCCCAGAGGAGAAGTTTTGTGTCCTTGTGTTTACCGTTGAATGTCTTTCTTTCAGTGATCCTTATGCATGCAATTATTACAATGTGATATACTAAATGAATGGAAGTCTAATATAATTGCTTGTAAGTCAAAATTGCAACATGAGGGGCCTCTAAACCCCTAATTGGATCCACAACGACTCGTAACTTAAAAAACACACATGATACATCCACAACTCCTCAACGAGATCTACCACTTGCAAATATTCGAAACCACTCTTCTCAGACACCATAGACTTTACCACACTGATGCAATCTCCGAAGACCGGTCCTTTGGAAAAGAAAGGGTCGTTCTGATTTAGCATGGGGTTATATATTCATGAATTTTGTTTGTTAGTTCCCCTTCTCTGCAATTATTTGTGCAATGAGACTTTTGTTGAGCCAATGTATTTCCACCATCTTGAAAATTCCATTGAAGCAACTTTGTGTCCACTTCCTTCGTTGGAGTCCTACCCCTCTTATCCCTAACTTTCTTCTTTATTTCCTCTACTTCTACCTTGAATCCACTAGAAAATTTGTTAATGTTCCCCGTGTGCAGCTTCCATGGCCTCTTACTTGATGCTAGATATTATCATATACCCTATCTTCTCAGGGAAATTTTGTAGGTTATGGGTCAACCTCTTTTTGTATTTTTACTCCCCTCTATAACCTCCTCCTCCATTGATTGCTTGTCGTGCCTATCCATGATTGATGTTTTGTTAAGAAAGACAATTCTCGCTTTAGGTGCCAATTGAATTTGTGGCATGAAGAATTTAAGAGTAGAGAGTTAAAGTGATGATCATGGAATCCCTCACCTAAATTCCACTGCACATTCCAAATTTGAATTGTTGGTGAGCCTAGAATCACCATACCCATTAAGATAACTCCCCCCTTGCTCCTAGACTCGTTGTAACTCCAGTGCATACCCAAAATATCCTTGGAGATTCTACTACTTCTCCATAGGGCAGGTTCAAATACATCCCATTCTCTAATAACACATGTGAAACAAAGAGCAGAAAGATAGAAGTTAAGAACCCTCTTCACCCACATTGATGCCAATTCAAGATCGCTACATGCGACTTCATCATTGTTTTCAATGTTATGGACTTGCTCAAGTGCATATGCATTTCGCATGATGAATAAACCTTCATATAGGCAATCCAAAACACCATTAACCCCACACTTTCTAAAGTACCACTTGTCAATTCATTATCATGAGCATGCACCTCTACCTATCCCAAGGTGTGACATGCATTGTGGCTCAACCAATATGCAGATGTGATATGCTAACTTTTTTATCACCCCATCCAGGGGTATATGTATATGCTCATTATTGCACTACTCATTGTTCATTTTTATTTCATGGACATTAGAGTCTCTTTGTTATTATGCTAAAATTTTAGGACATTCTCAGCCGGTTCTTTATATCAAGGAGGCACCTTGGTGTTTATGTGAGATGACCTTATTTCCTTGAGATAAGTCAAATCTTATGCTTTTATGTTGCTATGCATTATTTCATGACCTAAAGGCCTTATGTTTTTATGTTGCTATAATTGATCTCATGACTTGAAGGCATGTCTCTGCATGCACAACTTTTAATGTATGATGATGGGGTCTTAGTCCTTGCAACCACTAGTTGCTTCTTAAGGTTGTTTTCCTACAGTGAGTTGTCTTCATATTCTTAGTTTTTCTCTCAAGTGTAACATGGGCAATTTCAATGCTAATAAGACGAGGAGAAAGGCCACTACAAAAAAATATACCAATGTATTCTACAAATTGTGAGTACATACCCCATTTGTTTGTTGTGGAATGGAAGATATTCACTTCCATCAGGCTCAACAAGAACTATAAATCTTAAAATATACAAGTTCTTAGCATACAAAGTTTGCTTGCTAATTTGGTAAAAATTACTTAGATGTTAGAGGCTAGAAGGAGGGTGTAATTTATATATGCTAATACTTCACTATCCATTAAAAGTCGCTTCATTTAGAGGCTCTCATTATTGAAAGGTAACTTATTTGACAAAAAATCAATGTTAAAGGGTGTGTTTTTAAAGAAAATGTTTTTCATAGAAACCCAAAACATAACTATACATTAGTTTCTTTCACATAAGTACAAGGGAAATTCCAACATTAAATGGATATATAATTGGTTATGACCCTCAATGTAATTTGATGGACATTTTTGCACCAAGAGGAGTGAGGTACATTCCATGGACCGGTATTAAATAGATCATAATGTTTGTCTCATTTGTTCATCCCTTATAGGGTCAACACACTTTTATGTTTTATACAAAACTAATAAAATATAATACATATATACATATATACATTTATAAGCACCAATAAATTTGTACCTCAGTTGTTTTTAATTGTTTGAGTTTTTTTGTGTGTGTGTAAGTTCCATAGCAAAATTATATTAAGATACAAAAAAATAGTACAAGCACAAGAGAGTCATAATGTTTGAGAGCCCACAATGGCTTCACACAGTTCCAAAACATCAAACTAGTGAACTTTGATGACCTACCCATGCATGGGATAACACAACAAGCCTGCCAATATGGTCTGCCCATGCATGGGAATTCAAAATACCTACTAATATGGTCTATCCCTAAATATATAACAAACCTACATGGCCCAAAGAAGCAACTACATAGTGCATTTTGAAACCATAAACAAAAATGACCAGTTATTCCTATTGACAGAGTTATATGTAATCTAACAACAACACGATCTATAAAGGAACTAAAAAACACAAAATTACTTGGGGTTGTAGATAATGTCTGCATTTTCAGGCTTCTCCTCCATAATTGGACATCGATAATTTTCCGATCTAGAAGGGATGTCAAGAGATTCCTTTACAGGCATTCCTGGTGTTTTCTTGAAGGAGGAGAGATCCATAAGACTCTTGCGCTCCACATGCTTCCTTTTGTGGCCACTTGTGGATGCTACATTTGCTTTGTCACAAACTTTTGGAATATCCTTGTTCAATTGTGTTCCATGATGCTCAGGTAGTTTGGAGACTTGAGAGGGACTCGACGAGGAGTGTGAAGAGTCAAAGAAGGGGAGGGGGATGTAGGAGGGTTATTCTCCTGGGAAATTTTATGTGAGTGCATAAAGACCCGAGCAAGCATGTTCTTGATCGAGCAGTAATCTCTGCGTCGAATCTGGGCTCTCTGACCAACCAATTGTTGCACTGCCATTTGCTCCTCCCAATCGTCCAAAATATTTCTCAAATGCCTGGGAATATAACTATCGTAACCACTATTGGTGGATATTTTGCACCCACGACTTCCAGAACATCCACCACCTTGGCTTCCACGACATGGAGTAGCGCAAAGTCGCCTAAACATGGTTGCTACTAAAAACTAACGCCCGAAACCATTTCCCTTTAAGTGTAAGATTCAAAGAGGAAAAACCCTAACCCATAGTGAGAGAATAAGAGAGAGAGAGGAAACCAAAGCTAAGGAGCCTATACCATCCAGGAGGAAGGCTTCCACCAAAACAACGAGAGAAGATACTGTAAGAACTCCAAACTCAAAGCACTAAAATCCGGAAACCTTCCCCGATGGAATGCATTTGTTCAGCTCCCCAAAAGGCATAAAATCATTCAAAAGAGGCATGATTACTAAAGTACCACAGACCGTCTGCTCAGAGATCGAAAGGCAGACTTCATTAATGGCCCAAATTTCGCTTGATGGAGTGAATTAATGTGCATTAGGAGTGGGAGGAGGTGATTTACATGGTGGATTGCTGTGAAGTCCATTTATGCTTCCCTACCTGCCAAATGTCCTTGTAAAACACCTGCAACTGGGGTCAAGATTTTTTTTAAATTTTTTTAAGAAAAAAATCATTATATTTGATATTTCAATAGTGAAATCAAAATATACATAAAAAACATATCTTATTCACAAAAGTTGATTGTATCCATAACCCTCCTCTGTAGTTACATATTATATTCTTCCATATATTCGAGTTCTAACAAAATTGCTTAATATCTAACTATCTTAAAAAACATTCAAAATGAAACACTAAACAAGAAGACTACTTATAATAGCCCACCATAAATATCATGCAAATGAAAAAAAAATATTTTTAAAGAGAAAATCGACTTGTACATTGAATTCTCTACATATATAGGAGAAGAATATATATTCAAAAGCTAAGACACTTTGTATGAATAATGGGGTCTAAGACCATATTTATACTTTGTCACTTTTCATGAAACCAATTCATCATCATCTTTGAATCTCCATCACTAATTTTATTTAAATGATTTTTATAAAAAAAACAGCACTTATTTATTTATATCACCTTGGAAGATCTATGAGATGGTTATTGTCTTTTTCTTGGATAATTAATTAAATATTTAATTAAGTAATAGAAGAAGCCCTTTAAATTACCACCATATGCAACAGTTTTATATTGTCTTTTTCTCGGATAATTCATTCACTAATTAAGTAATAGACGAAACCCTTTAAATTACGACCACTTGCAACGAGAAAACCAGGTTGTCCATTGGTATTATTTTCGTAACATTGAGCAGTTTAGTGCTTGCTACCGCTATCACCACATACAGACCGCGTGTTGGATATGGGCAACCCATTAAATAGTAAAGAATGGGATAGGATGTAACATCGTTTCCGGGGTGGCAGAATACGTTTGGAAGCGCTGCTGTTGAGTTGCGCCAAAAATGGCGATGGTTCTACCTTTTATCTCCAATTTGTTGCACTGTAAGGGGATTTGTAACAGGTACTGATTCCTCTACAAGTACTATGGTTAAAATTTATTCTTCTGCAATTTGTAGCGTTGGCATAATGTTTGCACGCGAATTGCTCGTAAAAATCTCTGAATGAAAGTCGCGAGATAGATAGCTTAATTTCAAATTATGAGTTATCGACGGGCACAAAGTAGACATGTTGCGTGCCTGTCTAGATTTTGTGAAGAAACGTTTCGTCAATTACACTTGTTTTCCATATCTAACGAGTTAAGACTTGCGCTAGCCCTATACCCGCATGTATTAGTGACAGTCCTGTTTATGTCTGGAGTCAATTGATACTTTATTCAAGACAAAAGAGCACAAATAATGGAAATAACTAACGCAGCGTTCTACGGTATGTTTTAAACTTTTAAGAGCACCAAAACATGGCAGTGTAGATATAGTCCTACTATTGAGCAATATGACATTGGTAGTTGCAGTTAGGGACAGGTCATTCGCAAAACCAAAACAATTCTGCTCAAGAAGATACTGGGTCTACTACTAAGTCAATATGATGACTCGGGAAATTTCGTTGCAGTTATTAGGGCTGAATTTCTGTTTTTCCATTTTGAAGTCTTATTACAATACATAGGGCATGGATATGTCTATTGTAATGTAAAAAATATTGTTTTTATGTTTTGTTTTGTTGTACTGTAGCCAGGTGCTCTACAGCCTAGTATGAGGGAGATGTTGTCACATAACTTACATGACAAAAAAAGAAGCTTTTGAATAACATATGTCGGCTCAATTATTTTACACAAAAGGCATACAAATTAAACTATCATAGATCCATCTCCTGATCTATCAAGCACCAAGAGGGATCAAATTTATTGACGTGTAATTTTTTTTAATCTTAAATTTTTTACACATCAAGAAAAAAAATTACACGTAAAGATAAAGATATTTGATCCCTCTTGGTACTTGGTAGATCCGGATTTAAGATGGATCTATGCTGGTGTAAGAAAATGTTAATGAACTTGGTTTTGTATCAATAGTTGCAATCACTTAGCTTTTTAATAGTTGTTTGTTGGTCAAAATATATAGATTAGAAAAGAAGTGAGGTTGGTCACTCTCTATGAGTCATATTGTGGGTTTGTAGTTTTTTGGAGTCTAGGACGGCATGATACTATCTACATATTTTTTATAATAACGAATAGAGCATACTTTATTATTGTTGCTATATTTTTTTGAACTTTGTATCTATATGCATGTAGTTAAGCATTTGCACGTATATCTACTTGTTCTCTTAATGCCATTTTAAATCTCGTACTTGAGATAATTTGTTTATTGAAGATTATCAAGGTTGTTTAAGCCTAGTGAAAATTCTAGTATAATCTTTGGAGCCATTGCTAATTTAGAACCGAGAAGGAAAGGAGGTGAAGGAATCAAGGAAAAGAAGGAAGATGTCAACACTAGAGAAATGTCATAATCAATAACAACAAAGAGTTTGTAAAAGCTTAAAACAAGAATAATATTGGCATAGAAAAATCAAAGCATTACAAACATGTTAGCCCCAAGGGCATACAAGCTCTATTTTTGTCACATAGGCTATTTCTCCTTCTAGTAGAGACTTATACATGTGGTCTACAAGATGATTATTTTTTTCCTAAGGAAAATCTTGTGGGGAAATCCCTAGGCACTTCCTAGCTTTTTGTGATGGTATTCAGTGTAAACCCGTTTGTGCTGATTGTAGTGCTTGGCCTAGTAGGGACATTGAGGCATGCAACATAGACAATCAACTGGGACGATTGACCCCAAGACCTCCTACATGAAGCTCAAAGTGCTCAACCAGTCAAGTTAGCCCACCAAGCTTTTTCAAGGAAACCTTGTGAGGAATCCCGATGCTTTCCCACATTCATGGATGTCATCCTTAGTAAACCCATTGGCATAGACTAATGTGTCTCACCCAATGGGGATTCAAACTAGGCATTTGTTGGCACGAAAGTAGCCAAATGCCCAACAACATTGGGGATAACTAGTTGAGTTAACCCCTTGGGCCAGTACAAGATGATTATTATGTATTCAAGAAATATGATTACTTTATAGCTCATAAGCTAAGACAAAGGTTGTTATTATGAAGTCCTCGATAGGAAGTCATAATTAGTTGGGTGAATGGTTATGTCCCCTATTTTCATGATGTATGATGGACCTCATTGTGTATAAGAGGCCCCCTATTTTCAAACTTTAGCAATTTGGAAGAGTAGCTTAAGCAAAACAGTTTTATATATTGTACTCTGTAAAAATAAAGGGGGGATAGGAGGACCATGAAGACTAGTGCCAATCCCCAAGGCAAATGGAGTCAAGGGAGACTAGTCCAAGAAAAGGGTGGGTTTATTATGGGTTAGGGAAATCAGGACTGCATGCACATTTCACAAGTAAACCCTAGGCCTAAAATGCTAAAAAATGGATGTAGAGAATACTAGGAGATCCCATTCGGTGCCAACTCAAAATATTGTTAACTAGGGTATGCCTTGTACAATGAAGTACTACAAGAAACTTCTCTAGAAGATGATCATTGCAATGTAATATAATCAAGCATACGACAACAAAAAATTGGAGGAGCTCTTCTCTCACAACCCTTCCAATGGAGGCAATTTTACCCTTATGATTGGCCCTAATTAACAAGTTCTAGTTATCCTACAATGCATTTGCAACATGTAGAATTAGGAACAAGAATGCCATAGTTTGAATGGAGAAGAAACCCTTAAACTTCAAGTTGCACCATGAAAGATATGTCTATTAGGCTCCAAAAGATCTCTTAAAATCCAACGATGAGAAATGAAGGATAGAGCAAAGCCTTATATAGATTTAAGCTCCTCTTCCTTCCACGATGAAATAATCATAAAACCCTAGATCTAGCCTAGGATGGAGTAAACAAATAAAAATACTCCAACAAACCCTAACAAACTCTAACGGTAGCCATGAAATATGGTGGTCGAAGCCACAAGTACAATATCCAAGAGAAGAAAGGCCCAAGAAGGGTGTGCATCCATCAAATGAGGGTGAATGATGACAAGAAGAAGTCAAACATTTCAAGAAAAAGGCCTCAAAAGGTAGCCTCCAAAGGTAGCATTTCAAGAAAAAGGCCGCAAAAGATGGAGCACGTCCTCAAATAAGGTGAACGTTCTCGATGAAAAGGCTCCAAAAGGAACGTGCAACAAAAAATTTGGTGCGATTCTTTAAACGATAGATCTACTTTTGTCAACGTCAATGTTTATTGAATTTTCTATTATAACCACTTTTTGGAAATCCCATAGCCACTTTGCATCTAATGGCATTGAGTTGGCAAAATTTTGGGTACTTTGTCAAAAGATAACTGCTCCCAAAGCCAAGACTCCCCTAAAAAACCGTCCAATAAAAAATAGCCTAGATGAGTGTGCAAGTCATATTCCAAGTGGGGTGTTTCAAAAAATAGGCAAGAGAATCATGCAAGGAACCCTCTTCAACATAACACTCCATGAAATAAGCATGCATGAGCTTGTAAAGAACCCTCTAAAGGTGGAAGCTCATAAAGAAAAACCAATGAATGATGACACATGTGAAAGTATAACAAGCTATCAATAAGAGTAAAACTGGTTGCTTCCATAGACCAATGGGTCAAACCCTCAACCAACCAATAGATCCATAATATCTCATCAATAGTAGGGAATGGCCTCATCAAACACTGCCAATGAATGTGGAATGTCCACATAACAACCAAACCCCAACCTCCATGCCAACTCATCAATCCATGAACCAAGGAGACCATTTATCCATAATAAGAGCATCCAACTCCAAAACAAGTGTACACAATAGCCAACTAACACCTTGAAGAAGGGGATGACCCCATCACAAGCAATGGTATGCCTCCTCATGTGCCAAGATTGAAAAGTTATGAGAGCGTTCAACCCAAAAGGATGTCCAATGAAGTTAAGATGCTAAGAAACAAGAACGCTTTGCAAGAAAGCCTTTCCTATAATCCATACGAGTCATCCAAGTGAAAAGAAATAGGAGCACTCCAACCAAAGTGATGGAAAACCATGTTATGATGCTAAGTAAGGTCCTTGGAACAAGAACGCTCTAGGAGAAAACTGTTAGTTTTTCTACTCTAATTCAAATTGATTAGGATCTTTATCTGAAAGAATAACAAGCACATCAAGATACATAAGATGCACAAGACACAAAGATTTTCCTCGGGAAAACCTTAAAGGAGAAAACCCCGCAAACTTCCTCAGAATAATTCCGTCATCAATACAATATCACAAGATGGTAAAACCCAAGAATAAGATGTCTTCTGTAGCTCTCCCTCTTTCCTCCTTATTCTCTCTCTCGTAATGCACACTTGAGAGAGTGTGAGTGTGTCTAAATAGGGAGGGCGCCTCCCTATTTATATTCTTCTGTTGTGTAACTTACTTAACTAACTAGGTCCGCCAGGTTATCTCTTTGTGGCCGATCTACCTAGGAAGACTCAAAAATACATTATACTTTATTTATCTTAGGGACTATTGCCCCGACTTACAATGAAGGGTTTACCTCAATGACCATACATAATAATAACATCTCGAATGGAGGGAAAACATCTCCGATGGGGGTACAACAATATACAATGATAATATACAATAGGATATCTTCTGAAGTTACAACTACAACACTCCCTCTTAACTAGGAAGGTATTCTCTCGCCACAGTCATCACACTTTGCTTAGGTCATCATCGTTGCTACTGCTGTAGTCCTCATCTTGTCGATCATTGATTAGTGACATATGTAGGATCTATCCATCATAGGAAGTTTCTACAGAGCCAACCTTGTTTCATGCTGGGTGTAGGCCTAGCCCTCATCTAGGTCTTCATCATATCCACAAGCATGCCATCGCGTAAGTACAACCCAGGACCATACATTACATTGCCACTGCAATCACCTATGTCTCCTACCGTCGTCTCGTCGTATCCGGATCGTCTCATCATTGCACACAGAGAGCAGCCCAGATGCACACCTCCTGTCCAACAGACTATCTGCTTTTTGCCAACACAGGAGCATGCCAGGGCTCATTACGTCTCAAAGACAACCTGTGTCTACCACTATGCGAGAATCGCCTAGGAGCACGCCAAGTCCATTATGTCTCTCCATGACCAGCCCGCGTTCTACCAACATAGGAGCATGCCAAGTTCATTACGTCTCAAGGACAACCTGCGCCTACCATTATGCGAGAATCTCCTAGGCGCACACCAAGTGTCTTCGTGACCGGTGGACCTCTCATCATCTCCAACATGGGAACACATCAGGACTAATTACATCTAGTGATAACCTGCATTCTATGCTAGGGCTGATTACATCTTAGGACAACCTTCGAGGACTCATTATGTCTAGGGATAACCTGCGTTCTACGCTAGGACTGATTACATTCGAGGACAACCTTCTAGGACTCATTACGTCCAGGGACAACCTGCGTTCTACGCCAGGACTGATTACATCTAAGGATAACCTTCCAGGACTCATTACGTCCAGGGACAACCTGCGTTCTATGCCAGGACTGATTATATTCGAGGACAACCTAATAGGACTGATTATGTCTCGGGACAACCCGTGTTCTACGCCAGGACTGATTACGTCTGGGGACAATCTGTATTTCTTCCCATGTGAGATCTCGTTCTAGTGCATTTGCGTTTTTCGGTCTCTCGTCATCTCTAGCATGGGAGCACGCCAGGACTGATTATGTCTAAGGACAACCTGCGTCTACCACCACGCAAGAGCTTGTCACTCCCTCTTTCTAGGGACCTCGATCTAGATGACACCAAGTCTCTTTTTGAAGTACTCGAACTTCACTCTGGCTAGCCGCTTGGTCAACACATCAGCTATTCGCTCGTCCGTCGCAACATACTGGAGCTTCATTGCTCCTCTCTGCACCATATCTTGGATATAGTGATACTTTATCTCAATATGCTTTGACTTGTCATGGAACATTGGGCTCTTCGACAACTTCATGTAACTCTCGTTGTCGCAAAAGCTACAAGTCGCCTCTAACTCGAGATCAAACAGATCAGGCAGTAGCTTTCGAAGCCATACTACCACACAGCTAGCCAAACAGGCTGCAACATACTCTGCTTTGGATGTACTCAGCGCCACACAGGACCGCTTCGTTAAACCAGGAGATCATACCGGATCCCAAACTAAAGTAGCATCTCGAAGTGCTCTTCCTATCAGTGGTGCTGCCTGCCCAATCCGAATCAACATAACCGTGCAGGTTAATCTTCTGATTCGCATTATACTTCAGCCCATAGTCAATTGTACGCTTCAGATACCTCAACACATGCTTTGCAGCAATCAGGTGAACATGTCTCGGATCTGTCAGGAACTGGCTCAGGGTGTTCACAACAAAGCATATGTCTGGTCTTGTGTTCGTCAGGTACATCAATGAACCAATCATTTGACGATAAGCGTCACACAGTAGCTTCAAGATTGATGCCATAGGTGTGGCCATTGCCTTGCAGTCTAGTATTCTGAATCTCTTTAGAATCTCCACAGCATACTTTCCTTGACCAAGGAAAATCCCATCTGTACTCTGCCACACCTCCATGCCTAAGAAGTAATGCATCTCCTTAGGTCTTTCATCTCTAACTCAGTGACAAGCCTCTTCTTTGCATTTGTAATGAGTTCATTCTCACCTATAAGAAACAGGTCATCGACATATAGTAGGACTATCTCCGGTCTTTCGCCTTCAACCCTGTAGTAAAGGTTGGAATCTGCTTTACTCTTGGTAAAAAAGCCTAAGCTCACTAGGAAGCTGTCCATCCTGTCGGACCATGTCAAGATTCTCGAACTTTGAGATCTTCTGTAGTCACTCCCTCTGAAGCAGAGCACCATCCTCCCTCTGCATTTTGTACTCTATGTATCAGAACATTCTGTATTGGAGTGACAGGTAGCCTCCTATGCTATTGATCTTCTATGTATCCGTCCATGCCATCTCTCAAGGTCATTGGATATAGAGATCCTCCATCCAGTGTTCCACCAAGTTTCCAGGACGCGGGAGCGTGGGAGCGAGGAAACACACCTTGGGGACGTGTAGAGACACCCCAAAAATTTGGGGTATTATGGGGGGCGGGGGGGGCGTCGGGGTCCCTAACATAGGGGGGTTGGTCTCTAAAATTATAAAAAAATAGAAAAATAATAAAAATATGAACCCAACATATAAACATATCAATTCCTCATCCCATCACCATTTTCATACTAGCATCCTTATGTTCCCGAAGAGTTTAGTGTAATGTAAATGTAATCGTTATAGCCAAGCATATCATATCGATGTTTTTTTCTTTTTATTTGTTTGTATTTCGATTTATACTGACCATTTAGTGTAAAAGCCTAAAATTTAAGATGAACCATTTTTTTTAAGTAAAAAGATTTAAAAAATCGAGGAGAGTGGGGGCCTGTGGGAGCCCCCCATTTTCAGGAGGGGGCGTGTGGGTGTCCCCTAATCTGGGAAAATCCTAGACTTGCGTTTCCTCAAGTTTCGCAGAAAGGGCGACGTTGGGAAACGTTCCCATGGAGCCTCCCAGCCCCAGGGGCGTGGGAAGCGCAGGGGGCGAGCCCCCAACCCTGGGAGGCGCGTCCCCATGGAACACTGCCTCCATCTTGAACTTTGTTGAAAGTTCCTCTTGCACCCATCTGTGAGCTTGTCGTCCTTTGTAGGCTTCCATCTACAACCTTGTAGCAAAGGTTGAGATCTCCATCACTCTAGGTGATCTTCAAGCTCCTCATGTAACTGTATGTGCTATCCATGGGCGCCTTTTGAGTTCGTACAAAGCTATGTTGCACGAGGACACGTCCCGCCCCAAAATTTTAGGCGTTTCCTGTGTTCCCGCGTTTCGAGGACTTTGGAACTCCTCAGAAATGTCCCCAATTCATTGAGGACTCCGTTGGGGACTTTGGGAATTTTGAGCCGTACCCTAAATGTACCCGTCAAAATTGGGGACTTCTCAAGAACGTCACTCAACCAATTGGGAACTCTTGGACATCCCTCAACTTACACAATTAAAATTTAAAAAGACAAAAAATTAAAATTTTAATAAAAAACCTAACCTAAACCTCCCCCAATTCCTCTAACCTGCAGCCCCCTCCCATTCTCTCTACTTTATCCTACGTTCCTAACCTACACTCCAACTCACTGCACCCGCATAACCCTATGGTCTACCCATCACTCCAACAGTCTAGCACTTGCATAACCATTTGCTCTATGGTTCAACCCATCACTCTGCGTGTCGCTACTTGCTAGGTCGACTCCGGTCTATAGTCCCGTGCACGACTCCCCTATATATGGCTCCCCTTCTTGCAATCCCACGTGCATCCCTCTCAGCTTGGAAAGCACAGCTCCTCCCCCCCTCTCGAATCTCTGGCTCTTGGCACATGCTCAAAGTTTGAGTTCATGGCTCAACACAAGCTCACACTCACAATGAGTTTGCCCCCTTTCAGCCACAACACACTGTAGAGCACATGTATTTCATATTTGATATCTTACATTTTATTTTTATTTTTATTTTTTTTGGGTAAAAATCTCAGCACATGCTATTATAGTTTTATAAAAATATAGTTTAGTATTTACAAATGTCAAATTACAAATATAAATTTATTTGTTATTTAAATTTCGAAATGATTCATCATTCTTGTATACAATGTTGTAAATTTTTGTTACTGTTTTGACTTTCAAGTCTTAAGTTATTGTTTAATAGTTAACTTAGAAGTTAGAACTATTAAAAGTTTTCAGTTTCAGATCTTATGCATGTTTCTTGAGTCTTTACTATTTCGTTTTGACAATGGACATTGATGATTGGACAATACTTTATATTTCCTTCTGTAATTTGAATTTATAATTAGGTCTACTTTTTATTTCAATGATATATATATATATACCGTCCCCAGCCTGTCGTCCCCTGAAAATTGGGGGTGCGCTCTAGTCGTCCTAGAAACTCGTCCTCGCGTCCCTCGCGTCCCCCTGTCCCTGAGGCCAGTCTAACATAGGTACAAAGCCTTTTGCACACATGTGGTTCTCTGCTTGATATGCACTTCTACTTCTCTGGAGAAGTGTGTCTGGTCAATGGAGTATGTCTCGTCATAATCTACTCCCTCGTTGTAAGGGAAACCACGAACCTTGCTTTGTATTTTTTGATGTTGCCATCTGCCGCATGCTTGATCTTGTAGATCCACATGGAAGACACTACGAACTTCCCTTCAGGTCTCGGAACCGCATCCTAGACGTCATGATCAACTCGTATTCTTCGATCACAGTCTCCTTCCATTTCTTCTTGGCTGTTTCTTCATAGTTGGAAGGATCTGCATCAATAATGTCACACAATAGTGCTACATAACTGGAGTGTGTTCGAGGCATCTTACTTTCTTTGGAAGTCCTGCTATACTTTTCTTCATCTTGGATGATCTTTCGTGCCCAAGATGGTTTTCATCTCTCGTGGTGGATCAACTGCTCTCTGTGGCTTGGTCATATCACGATTCTTATATTCTTCTGAAGCTCTTTCTTTCATCACGGTGTCTTTGACCTTGGGAGCTTCAGGTTCTTCTTCATTTTGTTAGAGTGAATCTTCTAGCTGAACCGTCCTCACTTTTTCTTCGGAACTAGTCTCATTCTTCTTTTCTTGTAGGTGATTGTATGCGATCTTTTGTACAAGTCAAATTTAGTTGCATGATTAGAAACATTTCATCATTTCCAAAACATATTAATAGTAACAACAAATTCTTATGTATATGTCACACAGTCATGCAACTATATTAGCTTGTGCAACATTTGTCCATATCCCGTATACATATGGTAACTTTCTAGATGCCTTCCATCTCTACTGGAACATTATTAAGAGTGTCAACTACTCCCAATATGTCAGCAAAGAGGTTTCATTCTAGATAAGTAGCAATGGAATGTTGTAAAGCACCATAGGCTACTTACCCATCATATGCAAGCCAGTAGTATACTGTTCATAAATGCAGACACTCAATCATGCATACTACATCAACTAAATATAAATATATGCATAACTAAACAATATCATTTAAGTAACTAGATATATAGGAAATGGCAATTTAAGCACTTATCTTTGTTTGTTTGGTTGGTGGACTCCCTCTTGATCCTTGTCTTCTTGTAGGACTTACTGGAGTCTTTGATAGTGTGTTCTACTTCATCATCTGATTATGGGAGCTTGTGTTTGTCTTGCTCATGCTTGAGCAAGTCTTCTATATCATAGACCACATGGGACTACATACTGGTTATGAATCTGAATGTCACTTCTTCATTCACAACTGCATCCTTTCTTATCCAAATACTGAGATGGATAAGATGTTCTTCTTTGTCATGGGTTGAATCCTTTTGGATTAAAGTACATATTCTTCATCACTTGAGGAATCAACTCTTTCTTCTTTGATTCTTTTTGTTGTTGGTTCATCATCTTCAGCGGTGTGAGCATGATGTCTTTTCTTGTCCGACTTCTTGTTGACGGAGCCTTTGTTTCTAGGACAATATATGGAATAGTGTCCCTTCTCATCACATGTGTAACATCTGATACTGGATAGATCTCTTCTGGGTTTCCTTTGATTTTTGTGATGAGGGTCATCCCTTCTGTTGTGATGATGGTCCTCCTTCTTTCTTTGATTTCTTCTGGTGTGAACTGTGAGAGCTTGATCTTCAGTTGCTCCCATCTTTTCTTCTCTGGTTATGAGCCTAGCTTCTTCTTATGTGCATTCTTCCCAAAGTCCGCCGAAAGTGATCAGCTTCTTTTTGGTACATATTCCTTGAATGAATGAATCCCATGATCTTGAGAGACCATTCAAGGTGGTCATAACAATCTCTCCTTCTTCTACCTTCTCTTTGACTGCTTCAAGTTGTTCTTTGATTTGAGCAACCCTTGTGAAGTAGGATTGCATGGTCTCTGAGTTTTGTATCTTCACATTCTTCAGCTGGTTCCTCAATGTCATCTTTCGATCGATGTTCTTTCCTTCGAACAACTTCGTCAAAGCATTAAACACTTCCTTAGGTGTCTTCAAGGATGACACATGAGGGATGAGGTGATCCTTAATAGAATATGCAATGATTTTCTTAGCCTTAACCAAGTTCTTCTTATGGATAGCCTTAGCTTCATCTCCCTTTGGAGCTGGAACTTCCCCTCTGATATACTTGTCCAAATTATTTTCTTCAAGGATAAGGGAGATCCTATACTTCCATGCTCAGAAGTTGTCAGCTCCCCCAAGCTTATCAAGCTGGGTGTGATGAGTCATTTTGAAATGAGAACCTTAAATGGAAATAACAGATATTTAGATCTTACCAATTTGAGATGCCCAACCTGGTTTTGGAGCTGGCTGACCTAGGATTCCAGAAAGAAACCCTACTTTTTTAAACTTGGAATCTTGAGATTTTGTTCTGATAGAAAGACGTGCCTCCTTGAGGTGAGTTGTTCTGTGAGGTCCTTTGCCAAATTTGGTGGAGGGAAACTCCAAAAATTGGATGCCCTAGTTTCCCCTAGCAGTAGAGATGAGTCCAAAAATAAAAATTCTCGGAACTAAATTCCGACATCACATAAAGATGCGCCCTTCTAGGGCGAGTTGTTGAGTGAGGTCCTTTTCTGAAAACTGTGGTGGGAAGCCTCCAAAATTTGATGCCCTAGTTTCTTTCCACAATGTCCCGCAATAAAAAATGAAACTTCTTCAAATTTGATTCCGCTTCCACCAAAAGTTGCACCCTCCTAGGGCGAGTTAGCCTAGCCCTCTTTTCTTGATGACCTGTGGAGAGAAAACCTTGAACTAGGAAGCCCTAGTTTTCGCTGCTGCACAGTGCCTTCTTTCAGAGAAGCTCTGATACCATGTTAGTTTTTCTACTCTAATTCAAATTGATTAGGATCTTTATCTGAAAGAAAACAAGCACAACAAGATACATAAGATGCACAAGGCACAAAGATTTTCCTCGGGGAAACCATAAAGGAGAAAACTCCGCAAACTTCCTCAAAATAGTTTCGTCACCAATACAATATCGCAAGATGGTAAAACCCAAGAATAAGATGTCTTTTGTAGCTCTCCCTCTTTCCTCCTTGTTCTCTCTCTCCTAATGCACAGTTGAGAGAGTGTGAGCATGTGTCTAAATAGGGAGGGCGCCTCCCTATTTATATTCTTCCGTTGTGTAACTTACTTAACTAACTAGGTCGGCTAGGTTACCTCTTTGGGGCCGACCTACCTAGGAAGTATTTTACTTTATTTATCTTGGGGACTATTGCCTCGACTTACAGCAGAGGGTTTACCTCAATGACCATACATAATAATGACATTCCGAATGGAGGGAAAACATCTCCGACGGGGGTACAACAATATACAATGATAGTATACAATAGAATTTCTTCTGAAGTTACAAATACAACAACAAAAACCATCAGAATGGATCCATAAGTGCAAATCATCTCCAATAGGCTAGAATGCTCCATCAAAATGAGGGTCCAAGTCATCAAACAAGTGTTAGAGTGAGAGCGCTCTATACAAGAGTAGTCACTGTTATCACACAAACTAGCAACTTGAGTTTAAAACCCCGATGGCTTATGGATAAACAAGAGGGAGGCCAAGGTCACCACACCTAACCCTCTTTTGCTCTTTAGGCTAGCTCTTCTATAGATCAAGGAGTCGTCCCTAGGGTAGGATTACTAGAGTTGGACAATGAAGCACAAGGTGAATTTGAAGAGCAACTCTAGCAAACCATTGTATTTTTATGTAAAGGAAAATATATAGGTGATGAAAGGATTGGAGACCAGTGTCTTATCAAATGGGAAAATGGGGTCAAACATGGATCACATTAGGGTTTCTTAGAAAATATTAGAAAGGGCTAGGTTTGTAGTGCACAAACCTAGATCCACCTTAATGGTTGGGCTGCTTTCAAGACTTACTAAAGGGAAAGTTCTAGAACAAAAATATCAAATGGACTTCAAGTAGGAAAACTTTCATGGAAGGCATATGATCTAGAGCAGAAAATGGGCAATTAAACTAAACTTCCAGTTGACAACAACCACATAAATAACAAAGAGACTATTGTTTATTACCTCAAAGCCATTGACAATTTAAAGATCCATCCTTCAACTAAACATGAAAAATATAAGAAGCCTTTAATGGAGCACTAGCCTTAACCATCCATAAGAACTAAGAGATATTTCATTAAGTCTAGTCGGATTCCCCCCAATCCAAACATGAAAAATGAATGAGGAAGAGGCTCTCTTATATACTAGATGAGGTGAACCTCCTTTACAATAAAATAATAACAAATCTACCAAAACCCTAGATATATTCTAGGAAGGAGTATACAAATCAAAATACTCCAACAAACCCTAACAATTTCTAACAACATTCATTAAATATGGTGGTGAAAGAAATAAGTATAATATCCAAGAGAAGAAAGGCCCAAGAAAGAGGGGCATCCATTAAATGAGGCCGAATGATGATAAGAAGAAGTTAAACCTAGCCTCCAAAGGATTTTTAAAGCTAGCACTCAAAGAAAAAGGTCTCAAAAGGTGGAGCACTTCCTCAAATAAGGTGAATGCTATCAGGAATTGCTAACTTTGTCATTATTTATTGGATTTTCTGTTATAACCACTTTTAGAAATCCCGCAGCCACTTTACATCTAATGTCATTGAGATGGCACAATTTTGGGGAGTCTGTCAAAAGATATTGCTCTCAAAGCTAGGACACCCCTCTAAAACAACCCCATACCAAAATGACTTAGATGAGTGTGTAAACAATCCTCCAAAGTGTGGGCTTTCATCAAGGGAAAACCAATGAATGTAGAACAAGTCAACAAGTGCAAGAGGTTGCTTCCATACATCAAGGTGTCAAACCCTCAACCAACAAATATATCTATGTGCAATAGTCCATCAAGTGGGGAACAACCTCAACATATGTGCAATGAATGTCCACATAACAACCAAACCCCAACCCCCATGCCAAATCATCAATTCATGAACCAAGGAGACTATCAATCAAATATAGGAGCATCCAACTCAAGAACAAATGTCCACAATAGATAACCATTCCATGAGGAAGGGGAAGCCCCCCTCTAGAAGCCACTAGAATGCCACCACACATGCCGCAAGAGAGAAACAAGGAGGGCACTCAACCAAAGATCCGAAAAGTGCTACTATGCCATCTATGTGCCAAGGATCAAGAATGCTCCACAAGAAAAGGCCTCCACAAGCATCAATACTGGGTCATCCAAATCTCCATCAACATGTAACCACTTGCCAAAATGTGATAAAAATCACATATGAACACCAATGCAAAATGGGGGATAAAAATCACCAATCATGAATTCATCACATGAACTAATCATCACATAACCTCATCAGTAGCCATATCCCATAGCCAGTACATCAAGAAAAGACATATCCCATAGCTACTTGCCCAAATGTATCATGAACATCCATATACTAGGGAATCATCACAACATGAAACAAAAAATCTAGCATCAAGGAACCTAGTCCATCCATAGCTCCATCAACCTGTAACCTCGGCTGACTGTGTGACAAAATCACATGTGGAAACCCATGCAAAATAGGGGGTAACAAGGCCTTAGCTAGAATTTTATAGGAGATACTAAGAAGAGTAATGGGCCTCCATCCCCCAATAGTATTGTGGGATCGGAATCAACCTAATAGCCCCCTAGTTAAGAGCAGTGTTATCAGAACTGGTCCGGTTCAGGAAAAACCGACCAGTTCGATCGATTTACAGGCTTTGCCGGTCCGGTTTGGGGCCTGAACCGCTTGAGCCGGAAAATGAGCTCAAATCGCCAGTGAACTAGTTCCATACGAAACTGGCCTAAAACCGCCGAACCGGTCGGTTTTGACCTGTTCCATACGGAACCGGTCCAGTTCGTACCATAGTGGAAAAAATCATCGATTTTTTGGCGATGTCCTGAAAAATCGTGATTTTTTCTGGCTGTCGATTTTTCGGCTCGAAAAAATCGCAATTTTTTCAAAAAATCGGATATCGCGAAAAATCGTGAAAATCGAGAAAAAATAGAGAAAGATCGGGAAAAATCGACAAATAGGGGAAAAAACCGATAAGCAATTTTTGACCCTATTGAAGTACAAAATTTGCATTTTTTAATGCTTGCCACGGTTTGCCAATTTTTGCTGATTTTTTCGCCGATGTTGCCGAGAAGATGTTTTCTGGACCCTCGTCGATTTTTTGCCGATGCTGATTTTTTCCACTATGGTCCGTACAGTACCGTACGGTAGTGTCTGGGGATCCACTAAATTCAAATTAAAAAAAAACATATAAAAATCCCTACTCTAAAGCATCAACCCTAACCCTAAGACCCTTTGTTGATGTATTTTGGTTAAGAACTTCAATGATGTATTGCAATCGGTGCTATTTTGGTTTATTTGCACTTGTACTTGCTATATATATGACTCTATGAGAAACTTTGCATATTTGTGTATTAATGGTTTGGATTCATATGTATGCACATGAATATATATGTTTTTTTACAATATATAATATTTTATGTATTTTTGGGTCTATCTTTTTTTTCCGACTCATGAATATATATGTTTTTTTACAATATATAATATTTTATGTATTTTTGGGTCTATCTTTTTTTTCCGATTCCAGTCCGGTTTCTAGTTCGATTCACATTTTGGGCTCTGCCGGTTCGATGACCGATTTGGTTCTGTTAACATTGGTTAAGAGAGGATGTAAAGCTACCCGAAGAAAAGGCTTCATTGTGGCACGTACCAAAGGTCTTCGCCATCTATATCCTTCATTACCTTAAAAATTGCATAAGGCAATCCATCAATATTAAGAGATTTTCCATTCTTCAAAAATGAACGAGTTGCAAAGGGTTCCTCTTCAGAAAGCATAGCATCTAGTCGATCTTGATCCACCCCACTAACCTTCATGGGGATTACTTGGTAACAGGCTATCCTGGTTGCCAAAATAGAGTCGGAAAGTTGATCGAGTGAAAAGATGCCTTGAAAATACAAACCAAACAACTCTAATCTTGGAGGTGTCCTCCTCCAAAGACCCATCCTCTTCATAGGGTCTTAGGATTCGAATTTTGATCAATATTTAAAAAATTAAAATAAAATTTAGAGCCTACATACCCTTCACTAATCCACTAGAGGCTAGCATGGCACAAACCCTAGCTCCCTTGGCAATATATTTCTCCTCCCTCTGGTTTCTGGACAATAATCTCCCACTGCATTGCTTCTTCTTGAAGTGAGGTGTTGTTCAGATCCTCCTTGCTTCTTCTTGAAGTGAGGTGTTATGTAGATCCTCCTCCAAGAGTGTATGGACCTCCGTTAGTTCTCTTCAAGCCTCCTTTAACTCCCTTCTCCTCTTGCGAGTAATCAATTTACCCCAACCTTGTGTTATCACATATATAGTAGCCGGGCTACCATATTCTATTTTTCAGATACAATACATTTTTCAGCAAGATCTCTTACATATGATACGCTGAGATGAGCAGTTTTGTCGGATCATTACTTTATTTGTGGACTATTGTACTCTCCCATGTCAGGACTGAGTCTCAGGACACTCAGATTTGAGGACTGATGTAGCCATTTAGTCATTTACAGAGCAGTTATTGATGCCCAGATTTATATCAGTGCTTTCTCATTGGACAGATGATGGTTCAGAGGGATTATATGCATGATTATGACTCAACTTTTATTATATAGTGTTATGGTTGTCATTGCCCTTATACTCATCTTTGTGACATGTATTAACACGTAGTGTCATGATCTGGCGGTCATAATTATATGGACTTGGATGTATTTGTATTATGTATTGATGTCCCTACTTAGACTTGGAAGTTCTTGATCTATACTCATTGGTTTTACCCTCCTTAGGAAGAATAGAGGTAGTCATTCCCACCATTATTTTGGCTTGCTAGTGTTGGATTCATCTTTCACTATCTCCACCCATCCATTACCTTCCAGTTTTGTTTCTAACCCGACTTACTACTTGACTTGTGGCATGGAGGACCTTTCCCCGCTAGAACCTTTGTTGGACAAACCTCCTTGTTTATATTGAGTCTCGACTCTGAGTTGGTGACAGAACTTGCCTTTGGTGAGTTGGATTGTATGCCTAAATCATTCTGGTTGGTGGTCCCGATGTTTGACACTGTGCAGAACTCCCCCTGGTCACTTGAGATGTCGTTGGCTAAAATTGAAAGCTCATGTACTACTTGTATTGGAAAATGTTATATATGCGCCCATGGAAAATAAAAATGCTAAATTGTGTTTCTTAACATATGAGAAAAAGGGCAAGAGCAATGAAATGCTAAAAATACCCCTAGAAGGGTATAAGAAAAGGTCCAAAAAAGCAATGGTTAAATATATGCTATATCCAAATATTGTTGACCTTATAAATTTGAATGTGTCCCGGATGAAAGCTGCGATTAGCTGTGCTTTTAAGCATTGGTGAAGTCCCAAAGGGTCATATAGGACAAAAAGGCCATGGAAATAAAATTGATGGTCCTAATGAACTTGGATCAAACTTGATGTAGACATGATGCCTAAGTTGAATAAGCATTCTTTAAACAACTCAACCATTTGTGAGGCACTGCCTTTCCATGTTTTGTTGTTTTTCCGGCATTGGTTGTAGTGAGTATTTCCCTTCCATATCCAAAGTGTCATGATGTTAAGTAGAAAGTCATCCTTTTCCCTAGCCTTGTTAGTTTCAACCTTCACCCTTCACTAGCAAATTGACTACAACTATGAAATGAGTATAGTCCTGAAAGTCTAGTCTGAGTAATAATAAATAAAGCCCTATATATGTATTTGGTTGATGTACCGCCAGTGAAATGATTGCTACTTGTTGTGATTGTTGCTTAAATGATTTGTAGAGCATGTCTTAGCCTTATAGCACTTGCAGCAGATGGATGATAGTTTGAGTTATATAATTGGTATTTGATCATTTACAGGTGATTATATTGTCTATTAGATGTTGTTGATAATCAGAAAGAGACCTAGAAAGGGTATGAGTATACACCCTAGATGGATTTGGACTCCTTGAGTCTAATAAGACAGTTTATTTTCAGTTCCGGGCACTTGCAGAGATGATCAGGCTTATTTTACCTTTCTGATGCAGTTTTGCTTCACAGGATGATGTGTTTGAGCAAGGAGATGTTTCATTTGGATCTCCTAGGGCATTGTATGGGCATAGGGGTTGCAGTCACCTGATTGTACCATAGTACCCCCATCCCAAAGAGCCTGGTGGGCTCAGTTTGACAACGCATGCACCCTAGGAGGCTGTTTTGGCAAGTTCACATTTCCCGAGGCAGATTAAAAAATGATTAAATGGCTATTGAAGAAATCGATTTGGGCTATTGAGGCAAGGAAATGACATGGGATGAGTCATGATGATGAGAGTGATGTCCTCCGCACCTTCTCCAGCAGTTGCGGCACCTGATTGGGCCCACACCTATTTTTTAGGCATTTTTATATTATTTTCTGAAGCTTTTGGGAGGCTCACGATTTCCTCAAGGAGGCACAAAGTCAAAGAATTAAAATATTATATTATTTTACTGTGCCATGGGGCACCCATAGGGAGTTAGTTAACACTCCATGGACCCACCATGTGCTTCATTTATTTCTTGTTGAGTGGGGTACCCTCTTTATGGGTGATTTAGTCCACTTTGGTACTTTATGGTTATATTGATCAATGTATTGTATGTTGAGTTCATCTCAACCATTGATTAGAATATTTTATCTTTTAATTTAAGCCACTCGTTTTGAAAGTGGTTAGGATTTTGGTTCTCTCATTTCTATTTAAAGGAGAGAGCTTCTCATTTGTAAAGGGTCTTTGGCTCTTGGATCTGATTAATAGAAAGATTTTTTTGTGGATATTTTCTGGATCTGCTCAGCATCCGATGTTCTTCGGTGGTGATTGGAAAGTCTTTTGCTTCCTAGCATTCGGAAAATTGTTATGTGATCTATATTTTTTGGGGATCATTGTCTTGTCTATAGGAGGACGACTTCAACTTGGGTGTTTTTTTGTCTTCGTTTTTTTGTTAGGGGGACCTCAACTCGCTTGGATTGTCTTCGTTTTTTTGTTAGGGAGTTTTCATTAGTGTTGTGGTGACCTATGATTTCTTCTTGCTATTTTTCTGCAGCATATAGCTTCTTTCTCATGTCATAACAAATCTGATATGGTTGACGTTTGTTGTGTAGGAGAGAGAGCGCATTGACTTCCTCGGGCAAACACTGGACATAGAGCTCGCTTCAATCTTCTCAAATTGATTGGGATGGCGGGGATCATCATCATCAAGGCATCTACAAGCATTTCCAGGTAAGATCTAACAGGTAAGTCTCTTCTCTTCAGATCTCAATCCATTGTACTTGCTTTTCGTCAATTTTTCTGAAAAACTCCTAAATAATAAAAATCCAAAAAATATTTAATCGGGGAACCACTTGATCTTTGACCAAACCATTTCTGGGTTTTGTAGATCGGGCTTCCCCCTCACTGAATCATCCTCAACGGTGCCCTAATTGTGATTGGTTTGCCCTAGATCTGATTTTCTGATTGCTCAAACCCTAGTGCCCCATTGAAAATTTGACTTTTTTAGGAAAATAATTACATGGGTTTGTAGATTAGGTCTTCCTCATTCCAGAACACCCCCAACGCTGAGCTAGTTCTTACGAGGTAGCCCTAGATTTGAAAAACTGACTTTCATCCTCCTAGCCTCTCTCATCAGATTTTGACTTTTCCAGATCTGATTTTTCCTGAAATTTTCTGACTTGGGTTTGTAGATCGGGCCATCCTGATCTCATTTCCACTCCAACGCTGAGCTGATAGTCTCCTGGTGGCTCTAGATCTGTAGATTTGTCTCTCCAAACCCTAGCTCTAGCCCTCCTTCTGCTGATTTCCCTGTAACCTGAATCTTTCGGGCCAAATCCTTTTCTGGGTCCATAGATCAGGGCATATCCCAGGTGGGTTCACTTAAACACTGTGTTGATACTGATTCCATTACTTAAGGCTGAACATGCACTGATCTCCAAGCATAGCGCTAGCCCCATGTTGACTTCTTTCCCCCAAAATTTGACCGATATTTGATAACTCAGGTAACCTGACCTCTTCATATCTCTCACTGAGTCTATCTCTTTGGTGCTAGATAGTCCCAACTTTGTCCTTAATCACCCTGTCTCAGTTACGTTTCCCAAGACAGCTGTTATATTTACTAGTTACTAGTACATAAACCCTAGATCTAGTATTACCCCTATAGGTCACTTTGGATCAACCCTCATAGGAATGAAGCCCTCATCCAAAGCCCAAGTCCACTTGCTACTATCATCGATAGATCTAGAGTTTCTAATTACCTTACATCTTACGTACCTCAAGCCATAATTGATCTAATCTCTCCTGTCGGGAGTAGATCAGGGTCTCCCCCGTTGTTGTCTTGGACTTAGATAACATAAAGTGAAGACTCCCTTGATCGACGTGACAACCATCCATTTGGGAGTCTACACAGTCTTGGTTCCACCTCCTTAGTTGCTTGCTCCTCTACCATCCATCCTGGATCCACCTTGCACAGGCAACTACAAGGTTGGTGACAACACCTTGCATAAATTTAATTGTACTGTAGAGGGCCGCATCCCACCAAATCAACCACCCTATGTCTATTTGTGGTTGAGGGGAAAGGTTCTAAACCCAATGAACTAAGGCTTTGAAATCAAGGGTTTTGAATGTGAAACATTTAGCTTGAAGAGGAAGGACGTATGAGAATCATCTTGCCCAAATGAGATAGATGTCTATATGGGCCCTTGAATGGGGTGGTCTTTCTTAGATATGTTAACTTTGATTTGTAATGAGAGCACTTATATCTCCTTTCCATAGATTTTAGTGTGCCCTTGAAATGAGCGCATGCATAATGTTTATTCTTGTAGAAGGTCTCTCTTTGATCAGAGTTGCAGGGTCCTTGGCTGTACCCATTGTGGGTATTTAGTCTCAAACACATGCATAAACAATTCAAAATCCCAACTCAAGGATTAAATGAATGTAGTCTAAATCCAACTATGTGTAAGATATGTGCAGAGTAACCCAACAATAAACAATAAACAAATTTTTTCCCTTGTTGATCATTCTCGGGGGATGTGCCACCATGTCTGTATGGAAGATGTGAAAATGATTGCCAAAGTCAACCGCTATGAAAAAAGAAAAGTAATGGAATCTTCAGAGATTGAACTAAACCCGAACAACGTGAACAAAGATGATGGTTTAAGGCTTAGTGAAAGTTGGTGTTGAAGATTGTGTAACTTCGGAAGATATTCTTGATGTGTATTGTTGTATTATTATTGTACTCCTTTTTGGGAAATATTCACATTGTATTTGATCATGTAAAAGCAATAAAAGAATAATTGTAAACCTTATTAGTTGAGTTGGCCGAGAAGAATCTAGAAAGAACATATTATATTGTACCCTAGTCAAGGCGGCCCAATGAAGTTGACAAGTCGGCCCCATAAGGAAAAGTCACTTGGAAAACAAGTATAAATAGAGAGGGTGCACCTCTCATTTGGACCCATCAAGCACTTAAGCATATTCGCTAGAGAGTGAAAAAGAACAAGTTCGTTGGAGAAGGAAGAGTAGCTGCATGTGTGAATACATCTTATTCTTAGGGTTTCTATTTTATCTTATTCTCAGGATCTTTGTGGAAGAGCCTTTAGCTCTTGGTTTGTACTAGTACTTGTTGACGAATCTATATTGAAGAAGTTTGTTGGGTTTTCTTCCCTTGAAGGGTTTCCTAGAGGAAAAAAATCTTCTATACTTTGTTTTGTTGTGCTTGTCTTTCTTTTAGTGATCCTATTGCATATGGTTATTATGATGTAATGCAAATTGTTAGAAGATCTATCATTGAAGCATAAAATTCTAACATGGTATCAGAGCCGTGCTTAAAGAATTCATTACAACAACCATAACAGTTGCAACTGCTGAAGATTAGGGCTCCATGTTTCTAGCCTTTCTGTCCACAAATCAAGCTCAACTTTTGCATCATTGAACTCGCCCTTTTATGGCGCATCTTTCTGTGGAGGAGGATTCCAGTTTTGTGGTTTTTTAGTTTTGACCTAAAAACTACCGAGGTCAAGAACTAGGGCTCCATACTTTAAGACTTTCTGTCCACCAATTGCGTTCGACCCAAGCATTCTCCAACTCACCCTAGGAGGGTACATTTTTCTATGGAGGTAGAGCTCAGATCCGAGGATTTTCATTTTTAACCCTATCACTGTTGCTTGGGAAAACTAGGGCATCAGATTTTTTTGCAGTTCTGTCCATAGATCCGAAAGAAACAGAGCATTATTGAACTTGCCTTGAGGAGGCACATCTCTCTCTCAAGCTAGATTTGCAAGACTCCAAAGTTGGAAAATTAGGGTTTCTCTGTCAAACCCTAGATCAGTTAGGAAGCAAATTTCAGAAGGCATTGCCGCTAGCAGTTGGTTGAAACATCTCTATTGGTAAGCACTATTATCTTTATTTCTATTTGAGGTTCTCATTTTATCAAGATGACAAATAATACCAAGCTTGAAGGCGCTGAGAACTTCCAGGCATGGAAGTATAGTACTTCTCATATTAGAAGAGCATGACTTGGAAAACTATGTCAAGGAAGAAATTGCAGAGCCAGAGGGAGATGAAGACAATTGTAATGTCCTCTTTCTATTAGGCCTTGAGGCCCAAAACCGCTAACCTATGTGATTCCTGTGGGTTCGAGCGGTTACTGACAGCTAGGGAATCAGCTAAGGACTGATGCCATCCATAGAAGATCTAGGGCATCATCATTAGGTCAAGAAGGGCCACCGGGGCCAAAGGCCACCTTCGTGCATGCCATCCAAGCATTATTTAATGGTGCATGCACTCATTAAGTCTCCATCCGCATGCATGCAAGTCAACTGCAAATTAGAAGATAAAGTGACCTAATTAGGTCAAAGATTAGGGTTTTCGCAGTTGAAAGTTATAAAAGGAGGATAAAGCGAAAGGAGACTTCACTTTTGATGATTATTATTTTGGGAGCTCTTGGATAGCAGCACAGGGTGCCGCATAGCAGTTGGGGTTGGAGACGGAGTCTTCAGCTAGCGGGATTTCGGTAGTGAAACATCTGCCCTAGTCTCATTCAGGGTAAGCCATATAGGTTCACCATTTGTTCTTACATTCATTCATAGTTATCCAGTATACGGTATAGATCATTGCAGGGACAAGGGTGCAGCCGTAAAAGGGGGGGTTTTCAGCCAGAAAGCCCTAATCAGTCGTTGGGCCTTCAGATCGCAGCTTTACTCCAGAACTCGGGCACCATTCTCATCATCAACATCATACTCCGGTACCCGGTGATTATCAAATCCATCCGTGCTCATCCGGAGCAGTTACCAGCTATTTTCGGGATCAAGGGGGCGTGAGCAGCTGCCTCTTTGGAGCAAGTCGCTATCCTGCCTAGAGACCTCAGAAACTCCGCATGTACCAGGCATTCTCTCCGGCACGGGAAGGCTATCAGTCCTGCAAATCGGCAGCGTCATCGGACACCTCCTTCATCGAAAGCGTCACCCTTTTTTGACTTGGGTTCTTGCTGCTGGGGGTTTCACCGGAAGCAAAAGATATCTGTCCATCTCCGATTCAGTTCTTGACGCTTGCATTCTCTCTCAAGAGCAGTCTAGCCGGCTTATCAGTGGTAAGTGTTCATTCTATCTCACAAACCCTAACCCTAATTTTTGCTATAAAATAGGGATTTTTGCATGGCAGTTTGCATGCCCAGATGTACCAGCATATTTGCTTAGAAATAGAAAATATCGGGATTTGGGATATTACAACAATGCTAGACACAAGAAGAGTATTGTCAAGGCCAAGAGGATCATTGCTGACTCCATCAAGGATTACTTGATCCCACATGTTTCCTCCTTGAAGACTCTCAAGGAGATGTTTGATGCCTTAACCAAGTTATTTGAAGGAAAGAACATCAACCAGAAGATGACCTTGAGAACTCAATTCGAGAATGTGAAAATGCAAATTTCAAAGACATCCAATCCCACTTTATAAGGGTCTCTCAGATCAAAGAACAACTCAAAGCTATTGGAAATCAAATTGAATAAGCTAGATTGGAAAAGATGGGTGAAGATGATAATCAAGCATTAGCAGCACATACGAAGAAAGAGAAGTTCAAGAAGGAAGATAATTCTCACAAGAAATCAAAGAAGTGTCATAAGCCTCACAGGACCCAGGAAGATTACTCAACATTCAAATGTTACTCTTGTCAGAAATTTGGACACATTGCAAGGGATTGTCCCCATGCAAAAGTTTAGATGAAGAAAGGAAAGAATAAGAGGTATCATGCTCATACCACAGAAGACGATGAACTTGTTTAGAAGAAGGCAAGAGAAGATTGTTCAAGAGAAGGGTAATATGTATTGTCTCACAAGTTGAAGGACTCACCTCATAAGGTGAAGCTTGAGATAATTATCAGTGCTCTATAAAAGGTGTAGGAGAAGCCTCCCACAAGATTAAATTCCGGAAAACCTATGAAGATGAAAGATGTATTGTAGAATAACCTCCTCTTCATTTCAACACTAGAAGAACATGGATATAGAGTTGCTCTCATTGATGGCCAAGCTCTTATGTGGCCAAGTGGGAAGACTATTGATGATGTAGATGTTGAAGGGACACTTAGATTCAACACTAGTACATAGTACCAAGTGAACCATGGACTAGAAGACTTGCTTAGCATTGTCGATTGTGAGCAAGATGGACACATGTCCTTAGAAACAGATAATGGAGTACAATGGAGTAGAGCATGCTGTCAGAGACTCCAACAATTCTTGCAAGGAGGCAGAGATCAAGAAGGAGTCAACCAAACAAACAAAGATAAGTATTTGAATTGTCGTTTCCTGTATATCTAGGTGTTTAAATGATATTGTTCAGTTGTGTACATATTTATGTTCCTAGAATTAGTAAGTGTATTTTGCATGTTAGAGTGAATGCATTGTTGAAAAATATACTACTAATATGCATGTGATGGGTAAGTAGCCTATGGTGCTGCACAACATTCCATGAGGCTTTATTGCTCATCTAGAATGAAACCTCTTTGCTGACATGATTGAGAGCAATGCACACTCTTAATATTTTGTTCTGGTAGAGATGGAAGGCATCTAAAGAGTTATCGTATGTATACAAGATATGGATGAATGTTGTGCTAAAGCATTGGCTAAAATGTTGCATAACTGTGTGATTTATGAATTGTCATTGTAATGTCAATATGATTTGATGATTATGAAATGTTACTAATCATATCACTGAATTTGACTTGTAGGAAAGATCGTGTGCTTTGACCTACAAGAGAAGGATGATGAGACTTGTTCCGAAGATCAAGTGATGATTATTCAGCAGTAACCTTCATTTACAAGATTAAGCATTCTACATAAGTACAAAGCAAGGTTCATGGCTTATCTCAGAAAGAGGGAGTCGATTATGATGAGACGTTTGCTCTAAGTGGCCAGACACACTTATATCAAATCTTTAGTGATGGATATTACACTAGATACATGGTGTAATCGAAGTAGAAGTGTATATCGAGCAACCCCCAGGATTTGGGACTCCCTACAGAGAATCACATGAGTACAGATTGAAGAAGGCTTTGTATGGGCTCAAAAGGCACCCAGGGCATTGCACTCCAGGACATACAGTTACATGATGAGCTTGAGGATCACCTAGAGTGATTTCAACCTTTGCTACAAGGTTGAAGATGGCTGATTACAGAGGACAAGAAGCTCATAGTTGGTTGCAAGAGGGAACTTGCAACAGAGTTAGAGATGAAGGATCTTGGTATCCAGTGACCCTGAGAGAAAGAAGCTCATTTCAGTAGACTCATTTGATGGGAGATGACATAGATGGATACATAGAAAATCAATAGCAGAAAAGGCTACCAGTCACTCCAATGCAAAATGTATTGATGCAGAGTACAAGATGTTAAGATGCGGAGGGAGGATAATGCTCAGTTATAGAGGGAGCAGGAAAGCTCCGCTCCAGAGGGAGTGACTACAACACAGATTTCGAATGCAGATTGAGAGTCGTTATCACTTAGCCTCTATCCATGGCAGGGGTTTTTTGCCTTAGTATCTCAGGGATATGCTTAGAGTGATACCGCATGTCTCCCACACGAAGAGGAAGTGTATGTGGAGCAGCCACTAAGGTTTGAGACACAAGACTGACAAACACATGTGTGCAGACTGAAGAAGGCTTTGTATGGATTGAAGCAGGCACCTAGGACATGGTATGCCAGGATAGATGGATTTTTGACGAGCTTGGGATTTACCAAGAGTAAAACAGATTACAACCTTTACTTAAAGGTTGAGGATGGAAAACTAGTAATACTACTATTGTATGTGTTACCAACTAAGTTGAACTAAGTTGGATTTCTAACTAAGCCGCCAAAGATGAACAATTACTTGTTCATTTTTCAAGCTCAGAAGTCCATGCAGGCCTTTTTTTAGGCCCTTTTTAATTTTTTTTAACATGTTCATACCCCATAGGGAATTGTAATAAAATGACTTTATGTAAAAGGTTTGGTTTCCTAGGACGTAGTCATCAATGCATTATTCCAAGGGGTTTTTTTCTTTGTTAATTATCTATAGTTTTTAAATGATAAATAATTTCCGAGTTTTTCATTGAAGCCTCCAAAGATGGAATAATTGCCTTGGTGGTTAGGCCTTGGGAGGTTATTAAAACCTATGTGTCAATGTATATTACGATGCTAATCATTATTTTGAGTCGTTATGAACATGTACTAAGTCCCCCATAGTTTTTTTTTTAATTTCCGGAATATATATATATATATATATATATATTTTAGGCTTATTTTTAATAAGTTAATTGGAAAATTTCTCTAATTCATAAAAGTGGGACCAGGAGATTATTTTTGCTATGGGGGTGCACGTTTTCTAACTCAGAGCACCCACTTAACCCCTAAACCCACTTTCCTAAGTTTTTGAGTAATTATTTATCTCCAAAATTAAAAATTATTCGAAAAACCCAAAAAGGACCAAAAAATTGGAAAAAATAAGAAATTCGACAACTCATAAAAAATTGGAAACTTGATGAAAATTGATTCTTTGTGTTGGAAAAGGTAAATAGAATTATTCCTAAAGAGTTACAAGTCACCAAAAGGAAAGAAATGGTTGCTAAATATCAAATTGGATTTTTTTCCAAGAGTGGGGAGCATTTCCCTAGAGAGGGACGCTTTTCCCAAGAAAGAAAGATTTGGCTTGAGGTTGAGCTTTTGGCATTTTGGTAATTGCCTTTTTTATGCCCCGAAGCATGGGGATCCAACTCACATGCAACTCATGCCAAGCTATCAAGCTCGTCCTTTAGCAAGTGCACCCCCTCATGTTGAGTTTTTCTATTAAGAGAGCAAGTTCTCTTCATTTCGAAGGATGAAAGTGTATGGAACCTCTGCTCATATGCAATTGTAATATTTTGTTTTGAATAAAATACTTTGGAGGGCAAGAACTGTGTAGCAAATTTTATGTGTGGATGAGTATTGTCTTGAGCTTTTGGAAGTAACCGATGGTGTTCATTTTCTTGCATCTCTGTGGTTGAGCCGGGCCTTTGAAGGAGAGCTGTTTCTTGGTAGGGTAAGGTTTAAAAACTTGTTTGCTCGAAGATCTCACTGTGTATTTGTTTCATATTTCTTGGAAGTACATTTTTATTTTGTTTAATAATCTTGTTTTCTGAGTTTCTGTGGTAGGTAGCACCGAGTTTTCTTAACCATTTTCTGTGCATGTTTTTTGTATAAGCTGCAGGTTACTTAGCTTGAAGAAGAGGTTGAGTTTGTTTACATCTTCCTTCTCTTCAACAATCATAGAAAGACATAGTCTCTCTTTGTTCCATTGTGAAGAACTCCATCGTCCATATTCTGGCATCAGGCTGCTTCCTCTCTTCTTTCATTCTACAAAAAATATTCATTTTGTTTCTGGTTACCTTGATAATTGTTATTTGGTTTAGTATATTAGTATAGATCACACACTAAATCTGATTTACATTTATCATTAAGTTAGATATGATTTCAAGGTTAAAATTCATAAATCTAGCTTCTAACAAGTACTTTTAAATACTTCAAATTTTTTAGATCTGATTTCAAGGTTAAAATTCATAAATCTAGCTTCTAACAAGTACTTTTAAATACTTCAAATTTTTATCTTTTACAGAGTACTTGAGTAATATGTAAAATTTTTATTGTTTCAATCAATTATTTAACATACTTGATTAATTATTACTTGCTGTTTTGCAGCAATTCATAAATAGGTAGAGAGGCACTTTGGCGAAAATTTGAAGATTTAAGCCATTCGAGAGCCTTTCCTCTTGCTACTGATTCTATAGGCATTATTCAAGCCTTATTCTTTGTAAAATCCGTGTTTCCTATTCTACAAAGGAACACAGATACTCTTCTTTGTAATCATTGTAAAAAAGAGAGGGAAGTGGGCAGCCAAGTGCCCACATCCCATCCACCCTGGAGGGATTCGCATCATTTTTTTATTTTTCAGTTTTTTTTTAATTTTTCATTTTTTTTTATTTTCTTCAGTTTCTTCAGTTAAAATTAACAAATCCGACTGTGCTCTCGGAAATGAGATTATCGACACTGTGATTTAAACAACTCACATTTAAGTTTAAAATTCTTAAAATAAACAGGGCTTCAATTCCTGTATGCTTTTGTGACCACTGCAGGCCATTGACTGGACCGGTGGGATAATCAGAAAGGGATTGGAGTGGCTAATAATTAGTTTCACACTCTAATTAAATTCCCAAAGTGAAAATCCGACACTTCTCGAAATTACTCGTTAGTGGGGAACTACTAGAAAGTGACTGTGGGGCATCGTTAGGCTACACTCTTGTTGGTGTAGTGTTGAACACAACCCCACAACTCTATCTAGCCCACACGTCACTGTGAGAGCCACTTCCAATTAAATCCAAACATATTCCTCGTACCCTTGGGTATATTTGGAATACCATTTTTCCTTTCATAATTAGATCATTACCACACTTTTAATAAAATTGACCAAGAATCAACCTACTCCTTAATCACTCATCTAATTTATTTAAAAGGAACCAACCGAGACAACTGCAAATACTTATTGAGACATCACTAGCAACTCTCATTCACGAAAGCACTCCAATAGCATTGGTCTTTATCATATCATTCATTTATGAGCATTTAAATCAATTCATGTGTTGAGTGAATGTTATTTTATATCCTAGTTATTTAAATTGTTTGCAGTTCATCTTAGTTGCAATATTTTATATCATTATATCTCCTAGATTAGTTGCTTTATTTTCATAGATTAAAAAAACCTTGGATTATTTTACTAGGATCACCCCCCTTGGCTTCGTTAGGAGAGAGCCTAGATGGAGGAGTCAAGATTAAGTAACAACACTTGACTCTTGCTTGCCCCCAAGGTCGCACCCAGTGGCTTGAATATTTTTGCCACGTGACCCGAGGGGCGAATTAGGCGGCAACAGTATGTAGATGACCTGTTCCTGACATGTGACGAGAAGCTCGTTGTAGAAACAAAGAAGAAGCTTACTGTAGAGTTTGAGTTGAAAGACCTGGGTATGATGCACTACTTCTTAGGTCTTGAGGTGTGGCAGAATCCAGATGAGATTTTCCTTAGCCAAGAAAAATATGCAGTAGAGATCCTAAAGAGATTCAGGACGATGGATTGCAAGGCCATGGCTACACCAATGGCATCAAACTTGAAGTTGTTGTGTGATACTACTTCAGAAATAGTTGATGCCATAGTATACAAACAAATGATTGGTTCGTTGATGTACTTGACGAACACAAGGCCAAATATATGCTTTGTGGTGAACACATTGAGTTAGTACATGGTAGAGCCAAGACGTGTTCACTTGATTGAGGCAAAACATGTGTTGAGGTACCTGAAGTGTATGGTTGATTATGGGCTCAGATATACGGCAGACCAGAAGATTAACCTACATGGTTATGTTGATTTAGATTGGGCTAGTAGTGCCAGAGATAGGAAAAGCACTTTAGGATGTTGCTTCAGTTTGGGGTCTGGCATGATTTCTTGGTTCAATAGGAAGCATACGAGTGTGGCACTGAGTATAGCCGAAGCAGAGTACATTACAGCGTGTTCAACTAGCTGTGAGGCAATGTGGTTTCAGAAGTTACTTGTAGGATTGTTTGATCTCGAGTTAGAGGTGACTTGTATTTTTTGTGACAACTAGAGTTGTGTGAAGTTGTCCGAGAACCTAGTGTTTTATGACAAGTTGAAGCATATTGAGATCAGGTACCACTACACCAGAGATATGGTATAGAAGGGAGCAGTGAAGCTCTAGTATGTGGCGACAAACGAGCAGATAGCCGATGTGTTGACCAAGCCTCTGTTAAGAGTGAAGTTTGAGTACTTCAAGGACAAGCTTGGAGTTGTCTAGATTGATGTTCCTCGAAAGAGGGAGTAGTGAGCGACATAGCACGTGTGAGACGTAGGTAGTCACCTAGTGACGTAATTTGTGCTCCTGGGTGGGTCTCCACTTGAGGCGATGTTGTAGTGGGTAGTCACTTTGGTGACATAATTTGTGCTCTCGAACTACACTCACAAGGATGCAGTCGGTAGTCACATTGGTGACGTAATTGAGTCTCTTGATTGTTGGTGCTACGGCAAGCATACACGTATGCGCGAAGATGCAGGCAGTCACTCCTGAGCTATTCTCCACATGATGTGATGTGGTAGTGGGTAGTCACTTGGTGACGTAATTTGTGCTCTTAGGCTACACTCACGAGTGTCGTGTTGCCATGATGTGCGAAGATGTAGGTAGCCAGTTAGTGACTTCATTTGTGCTCCTAGGTTGTTCTCCACATGATGTGATGTGGTAGCGGGTATTCACTTTAGTTGACGTAATTTGTGCTCCTAGGACACACTCATGAGAGATCTGGATGTGATGTGGTAGCAGGTAGTCACTTTAGGTGATGTAATTTGTGCTTCTAGGCTACACTCACGAGGTGTTAGTGCGGTAACGCAGGTAGTCACTTGGTGAGGTAATTTGTGCTCTTGGGCTGTTCCCGCTTGATGGCTTGCTCGTATAGAATTTTTAGTGATGTATAGAGTCGAGAGATGTCAGAAGTCAATGGTCTGAGTACAGAGTTGCAACAACAGTGATGATGACAGCGACAAAAGAATACCTCCCTTGTTAAGAGGGAGCGTTGAAGTTTGTGTAACTTCAGAAGATATTCTTGATGTGTGATGTTGTATTATTATTGTACTCCCTTTCGGGAAATATTCACATTGTATTTGATCATGTAAAAGCATTAAAAGAATAATTGTAAACCCTATTACTTGAGTCGGCCCAAAAGTCCAAAAAGAACATATTATATTGTACCCTAGTCAAGTCGGCTCGGTGAAGTTGGAAAGTTGGCTCCATAAAGAAAAGTCACTTGGAAAATAAGTATAAATAGAGAGGGTACACCTCTCATTTGGACACATCAAGCACTCAAGTGTTGATGTATTTGTAACTTCGGAATGTATTCACTTGTATATTTTATATTGTATTTCATTGTACCTCGACGGAGATGTTTGTTCCTCCGATCGGGAGAGTCATTCATATAATAAAGTCATGTAAAGTCATTGAGGTTAACCCTCTGTTGTAAGTCGGGGCAATAGTCCCCACAATTGAGTCATATTAGGGTTATTAGACTCTCCTAGTGAGGTCGGCCCTGTAGAGTATTTGTCAAGTGGAAAACAAGTATAAATAGCAGTGTTCCACCAAGTATCCGGGACGGGGGGGCGTGGGAGCGGGGAAACGCACAATGGGGACGTGTAGAGACACCCCCAAATTTTGGGGTATTTTAGGGAGCGGGGGGGGCGTCGGGGTCTTTA
>LPNX010263689.1:101486-122566 GCA_001517045.1 Pseudotsuga menziesii
TGCCGGCTATCCAACAATTTTAACGTTTTTAATATTTATACTCTAAAAATTTAAAATTGGTCTATATTCTCAGATTACTTGCATGCCTTCAAATCAGTCCCCTCGTTGTTCACATGCAAACACACAAAGATACATAATATAACTTATAAGTTTAAATATTAATGGCAGGCTGTGCCCCATTTATTTGGGATCTCAGGGTTTTTCCTCTATCTATAGTTGATTTAAATTTTTAATTATTTGATTCTGCTGTTTCTTACTTAACAATGAACATTTGCAGATCTAAATTTTACTGTTTTACACAGTCCAGACTCCATAACGATAAAACACTGAAGCCCCCCATTAAAAAAAATCAAATTTCAATCAAATTTCGAGGGGGGGCGTGTGGGAGCCCCCCATGTTCGGGGGGGCGTGTGGGAGCCCCCCATGTTCGAGGGGGGGCATGTAGAAGCCCCCCCATCATTAGGCTGCGTTTCATCGAGTTTCGTCGAAAAGGGGGCGCCCGGAAACGTTTCACATGGAGCCCCCCAGCCCCTGGGGCGTGGGAAACGTAGGGGGCGAGCCCCCGACCCTGGGAGGCGCGTCCCCGTGGAACACTGATAAATAGAGAGTGAGACTTTATTTGTCACACACACTCACTCAACAATAGCGCATGAGTGAGAGAGGAGTAGCTCGCACAAGGGAGAGAGAGAACAGCTGTCGGAGATCATCTTTGTATCTTTGGGTTTTACTTTTACTTTTGGTGCTCATTTTATCTCTGAGGAAGTTGTGGGGTTTTCTCCTTTATGGTTTCCTCGAGGAAAATTCTTTGTCTCTTGTCTCTTGTGATTATTGTTGTGCATGTTATTCTCTCAGATAAGATCCTAGATCATATTGATTACATGATAAAAATCTAACATGGTATCAGAGTTAGCTTGAGAAGAAGACACTGTGCAGCTGCGGGAACTAGGGCTTCCTAGTTGAAGGTGTTCTCTCCACAGATCATCAAGCAAGGAGGGATAGGCTAACTCACCTCACTAGGGCGCATCTATTGGTGGTAGGAGGTTCTGAATAAGAGAAGTTTCACTGTACAGTTGAAATCAGTGTAGTCAGATTCGGACTCGGCAAATACTCGGCTGGCTTGGGACTCGGCAGACTCGGTGACTCGGATAAGACTCGGCAAAGACTCGGCAAATATGAAAAAAATAAAAAATGTAGTAACTTAAAAAATAATAAATAAACATATATATTAAAAATTAAAATTTAATATATAAGCATATAACAATTCAAAAAATTGATAAAAAGACATAGCAATGCATTTTAACGAGAAGTGTTTTCTCACTTGAAATCACAAACTATAATTATTAATTACAAATTGTAAAAACCATAAAATTATTAAAAAAAAAGATAATAAGAAAATTTCATTAATTAACAATTATTAAAAATATTAAAAAAATGAAAAAGCAAATTGTAAAAAATACACTATCATCATCCTATCCTAACCACGAGCAATCACATACTTCAACCAAACTACCAATGGCAGCGTCATCGCCTTACATTTATAAAATCCAAAGTATAGAAGTTCAATGAAAACAATAAAAATTGAAAATGCTCAGACCAGTCACATCCTTAGTGCTCAGACCAGTGTTAGCGACCTTCCTCAGTGCACGCACACTCCCAAAATTCCAAGCACACAGACAATTGATAAATTGATAATAGCTAGGGGGCAAATGAGAACAACTCGGGGGGAGCCAAACTATTCAATGAGATGACAGTGGAGAGCGGTGTTGTTTCGGGAGCTTATTCCCTCCTCGCGTTCCCTCCAAAAAACAAACGCGACGGTCAAACAGTCAACGAACTTGCGAGTAAGTGACGAGTTCAGCGAGTAAATGACGAATGCTGCAAGTAAATGACGAGTTCGGCGAGTGGCGAGTTTACTCTGCGAGTATGCCAAGAGTACTCGTCTTGGTGGTCACTCGGCAAGACTCGGCAAGACTCGCGAGTATTCAAAGAGTCTAACTACACTGGTTGAAATATAGTCATAAACAGGTGACCCAAGGAGATTTGCTATATCTCGGGCTAGGAAGGTCCAAACGAAAGTTCGCAAGATGTTGCAGATAGGGCACGGACTGTACTTTCTGTGGTAAAAGATTTAGACCCCGAAGGTGAAACAGTGACATGTGGTAGTCCGTACAAGTTCGCTATCTTGAACTGTCCCCAAAACAGTCACCTTGGGAAAATCCGAATAAGTCCCACTTGGAGAATCCACTTCTGCTCTTACATGTGGGGTTGGAAAGAAGACTTATCAGGCAATCACAGTGAGAAGTTTCAGACCGTAAGGATCCGAAACTTCGGAGATACAGTAGAAGCAATATCAGTCATTTCTGCAGAAGAAATTGGAAAACTAGGGCTTCCTGTTTCGGGAGATTCCCTCCACTGTTTTTAGAAAAGGAGTACATTGGATAGTTCGCCTTGAAGAGGGCCATCTTTCTATCCAATCAGAAGTTTGAAATTCCAAGTTTAAAAAATTAGGGTTTCTCTGACAAAATCCTAGATCAGCTAGCTCCAGAACCAGGATAGACACCTCAAATCGGTAAGATCTAAATTTTTGCTATTTACATTTGAGGTTCTCATTTCAAAATGACTAATCACACTAGCTTGATGACAAGCTTGGTGAAGCTAACAACTTTCAAGTATGGAAGTATAGGATCTCCGTGATCCTTGAAGAAATTGACTTGGATCAGTATTTCAGTAAGAAAGTTCTAGGAGCTAGAGGGAGATGAGGCTAAGGCTAGAGCCAAGAGAATCATTGCAGATTCTATTAAAGATCATCTCATCCCTCATGTGTCATCCTTGAAGACACCAAAAGGAAGTGTTCGATGCTATGACGAAGCAATCGAAGAAGAATAAGATATTGTTATAACCACCTTGAATGGCCTCCCAGGATCATGGGATTCATTCATTCAAGGAATGTGTGTCAGAAGGAAGTGATTACCTTCAACAGACTCTGGGAAGAGTGCACACAAGAAGAAGCTCGACTCATAATAAGAGGAGAAGTTGGGAGCAATTGAAGATCAATCTCTCACGATTCAAAGAAGATATCTCAAGCGATGAGGAATATGAAGGACTCAATTCTTGAAGAACCTCTTATCCATCTTAGCATTTGGATAAGAAGTGATGAATGAAGAAGATGATGAAGCTGAAGGCTCAAGAAGGAGTATTTGAATTGTCTTTTCCTATATATCTAGTTGTTTATATGACATTGTTTAGTTGTGAAATGTATTATGCATGATAGAATGTCTGCATTAATGAACAATATACTACTAATATGCATGTTATGGGTAAGTAGCCTATAGTACTATACAACACTCCATTGCTACTTATCTAGGATGAAACCTCTTTGTTGACATATTGGGATTAGTGCACAATCTCAATAATGTTATGGTAGAGACGGAAGGCATCTGGAAAGTTTCTGTATATACGAAACATGGATGAATGTTGTATTGGCTAAAATAGTTGTATGATTATATCTTTATGCATAAGAATTTGCCATTATGAATATGCTTTATGAAATGTTTCTAACCATACAACCGGTGCATTTGACTTGTAAAAAAGATCGCGTACAATCTCCTACAAGAAAAGAAGGATGAGACTTGTTTCGAAGAACAAGTGACGACAGTTCAAGATTCACTCCAATAAGCATACATGAAGATGAACCAAGAAGCTTCCATAACGAAATATAAAGAGAACGGTAGATGAAGAATAATTCAAGGAAAGTAAGAGGGCTCAGACACACTCTATTATGTTGAGTGACATCATTGATGCAGAGCCTTCCAGCTATGAAGAAGCAGCCAAGAAGAAAGGGAAGGAGAGTACCAGTTCAAGAAGAATGATGTCTAGGATGTGGTATCAAGACCTGAAGGGAAGTCCGTAGTGTCTTCCATATGGATCTAGAAGATCCAACATGCAGTAGATGGAAACATTGTGGTATACAAGGCAAGATTCGTAGCACGAAGCTTCTCATAGAAAGAAGGCATAGACTACGAAGAGACATTTGCAGCCACTGGGAGTTGAGACACATGATAGGCAGACTCATGTGTGCAAATTAAAGAAGGCCTTGTACGAGCTCAGAAGGCAGCCATGGGATAACACATACATGAGGAGCTTGAAGATCACCTAGAGTGATGAAGATCTTAACCTTTGCTACAAGGTTGAAGATGAAAGCCTGTAGAGGATGACAAGTTCACAGATGGGTGCGAGAAGAACTTTTCAAAAAGTACAAAATAGAGGATCTTAGTATCCAATGACCCTAGATGGATACATAGAATATTAGTAGCAGAGGAAGCTACTTGTCACTCCAGTATAGAATGTTTCAATACATAGAGTATGAGAGGCAGAGGGAGAATGATGCTCTGCTTCAGAGAGAGTGATTGCCGAAGATCGTGAGATTCGACATGGTACGACAGGATGGACAGCTTACTGATGGCTCCAGGCTTTACTGAGAGTAAAGCGGATTCCAACCTTTGCTTCAAGGTTGAAGGCGGAAGACCAGTGATGCTCTTGTTATATGTCGATGACCCGTTCCTGACAGGAAAAAAGGAACTAATTAAAGATGCAAGAACGAGACTTGCTGCCGAGTTTGTGATGAAGGACTTGGGTATGATGCACTACTTTCTAGGCATGGAGGTGTGGCAGAGTATGGATAGAACCTCCCTTGGACAAGGGAAGTATGCATAGGAGATCCTGAAGAGGTTTGGGATGATGGACTGCAAGGCCACGGCCACACCTATGGCATCGAACCTGACGCTATTGAGTGATGCTTCATCAGAGATGGTTGATGCCACGATGTATCGTCAGATGATTTGTTCATTGATGTTTTTGATGAATACAAAACCAGACACATGCTTTGCTCTGAATGACTTGAGCTAGTTCTTGACGGATCCGTGACATGCTCACCTGGTTGCAAAGCATGCAGTGAGGTACCTGAAGGGTACAGTTGAGTATGGGCTCAAGTATGATACAAATCAGAAGACTAACCTGCATGGCTATGTTGATTTAGATTGGTAGCACCACTGAGAAGAAGAGCACCTTGGGTTGCCTCTTCAGTTTGAGATCCAGTATGGGCTACTGGTTTGGCAGGATGCAGTCCTGCACGGCGCTGAGTACAGCTGAGGCAAAATATGTTGCCACTTGCTCGGCTATTTGTGATGTAGTATGTTTCTTTTGAAAGCTACTATTTGATTTGATTGATCTGACTTGCATTTTTGTATGATGCAGAGAGGAGCAGTGAAGCTCCAGTATGTGATCCAGATCGAGATCTCTCGAAAGAGGGAGTGATGAGTTCTAGCATAGTCGGTGAGGCAGGTTGTCTGAGCTTAAAATCCCGACGAAGTTCGTAGGTTGCTTAGACGTAATCAGTCCTGTAGGTTGTCTTCGGATATAATCAGTCCTAGCGAAGCTTGTAGGTTATCCTTGGACGTAATCAAACCTGATGTGATTCTATGCTAAAAATGGCTAGAGTAAAGTTTGAGTACTTCAGAGAGAAGCTTGGTGTTTGTCAGATCGAGGTTCCCTCCAAAGGGAAGTGATGAGCCTTTCCCTAGATGGTAGTAGGTGTGTCTTACCATGCCGGTGGATGTAAGTGCAGAGCCTTTCCCCGGATGGTAGTAGGTGTGTCCTACCATGCCGGTGGATGTAAGTGCAGAGCCTTTCCGACATGGTGGCAGGCTGGGCCTCCCATGGTCGGATGCAAGTGCTGAGCCTTTCTAACATGGTGGCAGGCTGGGCATCCCATGGTCAGATGTAAGTGCTGAGCCTTTCTGACATGGTGGCAGGCTAGGCCTCCCATGGTTAAATGTAAGTGCTAAGCCTTTTCGACATGGTGGCAGGCTGGGCCTCCCATAGTTGGATGTAAGGCTGACATGGTGGCAGGCTGGGCCTCCCATTGTCAGATGTAAGTGCGGAGCCTTTCTGACATGGTGGCAGGCTAGGCCTCCCATGGTTAAATGTGTGTTGAGCCCTTCCGACATGGTGGCAGGACGGGCCTCCCATGGTCGGATATAAGTGTTGAAGATGATGAATACCTACATGGAGGCTAGGCCTACATCCAGCATGAAAAAGGGCTGGCTTTGTAGAACTTCCTATGACGAGTAGATTTGAGAGATAGCACCATTTGCTCGAGATAGCAGCAACAGTAATGATGATGATCCAAGCTTTGATGATGATCCAGTGATGAAGACTTGTGCTGATGAACTGTGTCAAGAGAATACCTTCCTAGTTAAGAGGGAGTGTTGATGTATTTGTTACTTTGGAATGTATTTACTTGTATATTTTATATTGTATTTCACTGTACCTCGGCGAAGATGTTTGTTCCTCCGATCGGGAGAGTCATTAATATAATAAAGTCATTGAGGTTAACCCTCTGTTGTAAGTCGGGGCAATAGTCCCCATAGTTGAGTCATATTAGGGTTATTAGACTCTCCTAGTGAGGTTGGCGCTGTAGAGTAATTGTTAAGTGGAAAACAAGTATAAATAGAGAGTGAGACTCTCTATTTGTCACACACACTCACTCAACAATAGCACATGAGTGAGAGAGGAGTAGCTTGGACAAGGGAGAGGGAGAACAATTGTCGGAGATCATCTTTGTATCTTTGGGTTTTACTTTTGCTTTTGGTGCTCATTTTATATCTGAGGAAGTTGCGGGGTTTTTTCCTTTATGGTTTCCCCGAGGAAAATTGTTTGTCTCTTGTCTCTTGTGATTATTACTGTGCATGTTATTCTCTCAGATAAGATCCTACATCATATTGATTGCATGATAAAAATATAACATCAAGCATATTCACTAGAGAGAGAAGAAGAACAAGTTTGCTGGAGAAGGAAGAGTAGCTACAATTGTGAAGACATTTTATTCTTGGGGTTTCTATGTTATCTTATTCTTGGGATCTTTGTGGAAGTGCCTTTAGCTCTTGGTTTGTACTAGAAGACATTGTACTTACTGATGAATCTATACTGAAAAAGTTTGCTGGGTTTTCTTCCCTTGAAGGGTTTCCTAGAGAAAAGAAATATTGTGTACTTTGTTTTGCTGTGCTTGTCCTTCTTTCATTGATCCTATTGCATATGGTTATTATGATATAATGAAAATGGTTTGAAATATAATATAACCATTGAATTATAAAATTCTAACAGTTGGAGACTGCTAAATCCGAGCAACTTGAACAAAGACGATGGTTTTAAGCTTAGTGAAAGTTGGAGACCGCTAATCCTTGCATTAAGAAATCATTAAAACAAGTAACCTAGCCGACCTAACAAAGATGTTTGTTTTATGGTTTCATTTAAATATTTATTTGAAAGGTAATTCTTGCAATTCGATGAGCCTTTTCAAGAACTCCTGAGGATGATCCCAGTGGGGATCGAAAGACATCGACACTCTCAATTTTTAAAAAGCAGAGATCCTGGATATAGAAATAAATAGATTTATCAATTACAAGAACATCTACTGGTGTATTGAGCTGAAACTTATAACAATTTTAACATAAACAACAACATTAAAAAAAAAACATGTACAAGCATCACCTAGAACAACCATTTTATAGTGGGAAAACTCGAGTATCGGGAGGAAACCCACTTTGAATCTCAAAATATATATTAGTTCAGTGTTTTACATTCCCATACCACACCATTAGCTGCCAAGTGACTTGAAACTCCAGGCCTATTGACCACAATCTTGTTCATACTCTGCTGTGTCCTTCTCAGCTCTCCATTGTTCATAAGGACCTAATGCCATACTTCTTAATGGATACAATAACTGTAGAGATCATACAATACTATCTTTAACTCTCTTCTCTTCTACACTAGCACCTTATATGGAAGGTGTTTTATTGCCATCCACTACTTATGCATTCATTATAATCCATTACTTTACTTTTCCACTTACTTCATTTCACTATCTGGACTTAGTCCACTTACAATATTAATTATGAAAGACAAAGCATTAAGGTTGAGTGGTCAATCCTTACTCAACATGAGTTAACAAGGACTTGATATTGGTTGGTCTTACATGTGTTGAAACTTAATCAAAATTCTTAGTTGCATAGCTGTTATTTGTTTTTCGTGTTAGAAAATATACAACTTAAAACCATATTATCAACGTAATCAGCATAGGATTAAATTCAAACCTCAGGTCTATCCTCATCCTTGAATAAGTGAGAGGGCATTGATAATGCTCTCATATTTGTTTGAATGTTGCATTTATGTTCCTTGAATGATGAATCCGCCTCTTAGTTCTCTAGGCATAGGCCTTTGCTTCCATTATGGAAATATAAGTTAAAGTTGGGGTTCCATAAGATCGATGCAAGCCATTATTGGATCATGGACGTATGATGGTAGTCTTATGTACTTTAGGAAGAACCAACACCATTTAGTTCTTTGGTCATTTGTACTAGATATGGTTGTGCTTGATCATTTTGTTGTGTTTGTTGACCACCAAAACCAACTAGATGGACAACGATATACCATGCACATGTTGGATGTGCCTTGAAGATAAGAATGAAGTACTTAATGATTATATCAAGCGAGGCAGCTCTTCTTCTCTTCTTCTCTCTATGAAATTTCCGCCCCCTACGGGAGATTTTGTAAGGATATGTCAGCATGAAGGTCTAGTTTTGTGTAACTTGATCACCTAAGACTTAGTCATTAGGGAAGTCCTTTCATCGAGTGTTTTTTCACTTGGATAATTAAAATTTCTTTTTAGAGATTTTAATTATTTGAGTTTTTCACTCAAAATTACCTCCAAAGTGGTGAAAGGTGTTCTAGTGATCGAGTCCATGGGGTGATTGGGGCCCATGAATGTTTTATATTACCATGCTAGACATTGTCCAGAGTCTTGCGGAATTTCATTAAGTTTTGCATAGGTTTTTTTAATTTTTTGGTCATTAAAGATTGTCACTCATGACAATTTGTTGTAATGTAAAGGAGGGTTACTTGGTTCCTTTTAATGTTGTATAGGGGTGTGGGTACTCAAGACAAATGGCATGAGCACCCCTACACCCTTTGGCCAAGTTTGAAGTCATTCAGACAAGTATTACTATGGTTTTGGTCACTTTTGCCCAGGTCAGTCATGGAAATCAGGAAATTGGGCATTTAATTAGAGAGCCAAATTTTGGAAAAGTGACTATAGTCACTTGGGGTGGCCAAGTAAAGGTTCTAATGTTTATATTATTTTCCTAAGACAAATTTAAGACCCAAAGGGGGGCCCCCAAACAAGCATATAACAAGTTTTGAGTTGCCGAATCTAGGGGGGTGCCGCTTTCTCTCTTTGATTGGTTGGGTGAGCTAAAGTCAATGGAAAGGGCCCCACTATGGTGGTTTCTTCCCCATTTGACATAACAATAAGGTTGGAAGCATTAAATTGGGGGTTTCTCTCCCCATATTTGAGATCTCAAACCTTGGTTTTGCCCTCCTTGAGCAAATTCGGCCCCCTTCTCTTTTGCCCCCTCTCTCCCTTGTGACACTTGGCTAGCATGCAAAGAGCCTCTCTCTTTCATTTTTTCTATTTAAGGAGGCTTCCCCTCCTCAGTTAGGTTACACAAAAACACACTCACACCCACTCTCTTGCTCATGCTCTCATTCTTTCCCTTGCTTTTGCTTGGGCCATTGTAATTTTCAGCCATTTGGCTTTGTTAATCAAAATCTTTGGAGGAATCTTGTTTGCATTGTTCTCATTGATGATTTGCTTCCATGCTTAAGGAGCTACACAAGTTTGGTTGGCCAAGGAAGCATACTAATTTGCTTTGGTAAGATTTATGGTATTTGTATTCCATAAATTTTGTGAGTTTTCATTCTTGTAGTAAAGAAGTTCATATATTTTCTAGTTTGAAGTTTATGATTTCTTTGCTCATTATTGGATTCTCACCTTCTAGTAGTTGTGTAGTGAAAATCTAATAAGTTGCAGGTTATTTGGATTGAAAAGTGGGATTCCTCGGTTGGATGCCCCATTGCTTCACTTATTGAAGAACAAAGGACCAATTTTCTCTTTCCTTACATACAAATTTCTGAATTTTAATTTTAGTTTGTTAGTGTTTTAAATCTGATTTTAACTCTTATATACTCAACTTCTTTCGAAATTATTCATATGGTAACTTTGTATAAATTTTGTATATATATTGCACTAACATACTAACTTCCCCAAAGTGATTTTGGGCACATTTTATCATTTTTTGTTTGTTGGTTTTTAGCAGGTTAGTGACAAAAAAAAAGAAAAACTCTGCCAAATTTCAGCCATAGAAGAGTCTTAAGGCCACCCCAAAGGAAGAACTTCAAGGACATCTCAAGAAAGGGAAAAAACACAGTTTTTCTCACTCCTTTTACCTCCTTCTTTACGCTGAAATTTCAGCCTTTGTAACAAGTCCAAGAGAGTCTCTTGGAGTTGATTTCTTGCTTTGCATTTTCAGATTAATCAAGTCTCATTTATTACCATCCATTGCTAGCAATAGAAGTTGGGCTTGCCCACCTTTGCATAAGAAATTGTTGATTGGCGCGGGTTTTAGATTAGTTAGAGTTTCATTTTGTTTTTATTTTATTCTTTATTTTTTGCCCCCCTTGTAAGTGATTTGGCTTTTCCATCCTTGCAATATCGCGTTGGCTAGCATTTTTATTTAAAGTATTTGTTTATTTTCTTTTGCCTGCACCTCACAATTGAGTAGGCTCTGCCTCCGTTGTGATATCACGCTTGGCTTGTTTTGTTTATTTTTTCTTTAAGGATAAAATTTACCACAAGCCCCATTTTTGCCTCGTATTCTCTCCCCCCGCCGGTTCGACCGATCTAGGGTGACGAGAAAGGGCAAATATTTGCGTTGGCTAGTTTAATAGGCACCCAGATAAGTATCTTCATTAGAAAGGAGAAAAAGAGGTTTGACCTGTGGAGCTAGTGGGGTAGAGGCCGTAGGGGGCTTCGTGGCACTTTGTGTCCTCCAGTTGAGCACCTAGCAAGTTTCGAGTTTGACCCGTGGAGCTAGGTGGGAACCTTGTGTTCCCATGTTGAGCACCCGACATTCTCTCTCTAATCCAAGGAGATAGTTTCTTGGGGTAGACATCTAGAATAGTTCATTTCTTTGCAACAAACACCTTAATTCCCTAAGTCAAAGAGAGACATAAAATTTACTGAAACTTACAGGACCACTTGCATAACATTGTTACAATCATTTACATTTCTCTACTTTGTAATCACTTTATTTTAACTTACTCATTTATTGGAAGTCATCATGTTCTTGTATATTTGTTAAGGTAAATGAGTTGATGCTTTAGAAAATTATGTGAAGTTGATTATTGTGACTCCATAGCCCGAGTAGAGACGGCACTGGTCATTTTGATTATTTGATTGTTTCTCTCTTTCATACATTACTGGTTGATTGTTAAAGGGTTTTGCTTGACATTGAAATATTTGCATCACTGTACACCGATTGCATTTTTTGTAATTTACAACTCCTAGAAAACATTCTTCAAAAAAGGAACTCAGTAAGTAGGGACTACCCCCCTTGGCCTTTAGGAGTTGTGGTCTAAACGGAGGAGTTTAGAACCGAGGTGACAGTGGGTTCTCAACTCATAAGTTGCCCTTGGGAACACACACAACGGTTGGGAGACTTACCCGTGTCCAAGTGTGTTTTAGGTGACAACAGTGTTTACACAATTTAATTTCAAAATTTCAAATGTATGATAACTAAATTTTGAACAACATCAACTTCTCTTTAATTCCTTTAGTAAATTGTAATAAGCTTCTTTTAAGCTTATTACATTTGATTTTATTTGGTTTCCTTGCACTCTTTTAGCATTTGATTATATTTAAAAAAGAAGATAGTATTTTATTTTCAAACCTTGCAACAACATTGCCTAAAAGTTGAGACAATTGATTTGTGCGTTGTAATTGGATGGTGAGAAACTTACACTTCTAAAACACAACAATTTAGCTTTCCATGTCATTGATGTTGGCCAGGGAGCGACTATATTTTACGGAACGAGGACAGTTTGGAGAGTTTGCAAAATTACAAGGTCTAACATTGCACTTTCATGATCAAACCATTAGGAGAAGCAACTTTGGCAAAAGAAATCAGAATGTCTTCTCTTTGTCAACACCATCTATGCAGATGGACTTGAAAAGGTAGTTTCTGCTTATGCAAAACACTTTTTATTTTAATTTCTCACTTGTGCCCACTTAAATGGATTGGCAATATTTGGACTACTATGGTGTAATGTTTGATAAGAGGATTGTCTCCAAGCCTTGTTGTAAATATGCATGCTTTAGATCTTTTTATAATATGACATAGGAATTAAGGGAATGCACTTGCATTGTTTATCCTACTTTTTTTAAAATTTTCTCTGTATCCTTTCTATTTCATCATAATTTTTTAACGAGTCTTTTTTACTTTATATTTCTATAGACTAGTTGGACTCTTAGATTTTAATGAAGTTTAGCTAGAATAACACCTTGACAACAGTGTGAAAGTCGTTGTTGACAAATCATAAGAATGCCAAATAGACAATAATACAGATGCCTCGTCAGAGCACAAACATGTTTTAACTTTTTCCACTACCATTTGTGGTTTCTTTTATTGTTAATCTTAATTATATGACGAGTTTACCAATTTATGCTACTCTACATCCTTAATTCTTCGATCTGATAGTTTCTTTTATTAATTATTGAATTTTACACCTAGTCATAGTTTATATAATCCCTTGAAATATCCTACATGCTTTCCTTTGCTCTAATGCTCTCATGGCCCTCTTTTGGTTTACGTTTCTCACTGTTCTATTTACCTTTCATCTTAGGAACAACAAAAGCAATTGAACCAAGGCCAAACTTTAGACAGCATAGTCTTTTAGGAACTTTTCATAATGAAGTTCTCTCATGAATTTCTTGTTTTGGATAAACTAGCATTGTAGGGGAACCTTATTATCTCTAGCAATGCCGAAGCTTGGGATTACTTGTTACAGATAATCTCTTTGCACCCTACAACCACAATGGTAATAAGCGAAATTTGCATTGTGGTGCCTCCTTAGATTAATGTAGTTCTTCTCGATTTATAGTAGAGTGCCTAGAGATGAGATAATCTAGTGATAATGTTACTCTAGATAGGTTGCTATTGTTGAGAAAACAAGAAAATTTATATTAGTGCTCATAAATGTTAGAAATTAGAATATAAAGGTCATCTAGACTATGGGACTTAGACATATTAATAAAATCACTTGGTGACTTTAGGTTACTTTATGTTTAAGTATTTAATTAAAGTACGCATAAGTCATTTTAGGGTTTGAGTAGTTATGGTATATGTTATCTCATTATTATAAAGAAGGTTGTTCTCTTCATTTGTGAATATAGAATAACTGTTTTCTCTCTTTCAGTTATCTCTTTATGTTCTTGGTTTCTTTGTGTGTTTGGTTTTTGTAATATGGTAGAAGAGCCACGGTGAGAGGAAGTTGAAGCGAAGCAAGAGAAGGGCCTAGGGACTGCCAAGTTTAGTGACATACAGAGAGACTTCATTTAATACACGCCAAGAAGCCGAAGGGGTTTTGGACCAGACGAAACTAGGTATTGTTCTTTTTTTGGTTTAAAAGACGAGCGTCATTCTTTTGCTCGATTTAAAGCCGGGTTTAGATTTTTAAGAGAGATTTGATTTTACTTCGATTTAAATCCAGGTTTAGATTTTTAAGAGAGATTTGATTTTACTTCGATTTAAAGCCAGATTTAAATATTTTCTTGGGTTAAATCATAGATTACATATCAGAAAAAAGTGGTTTCAGGCAGATTTTGTTGGACATCTGTTTTTTTCCAGCTGTATGACTGTACGGATAGGTTGTACAATTATATAGACAGGCCATGCAGATAGATCCGTGTGACTGTATGGATTGTACAAAATCCATATCATAGACCAGATTTTTTTTGGGTTTTGTTTATAAGTTTCAGATCTTTGAAATTTATGCTATAATTTCTGTTTTTAGGCTGAATTTTTGAATTTTTTCAGTAATTTCTATAATTTTAGAGGGAAGTTTTATATTGCAGCAGTTGGGTGGCAGATTTGTGGAAAATCTATGCGTTTTTCTGCCATATTTTCTGAAATTTCTCTAGTTTTGGTAGAAATTTCACAGAGCAGTGGTAGATGTGCCAGTTTGGGAGAAAACCCTTGGTTTTTTGGGCATTTGTTTAGCAGTTTAGTCTCTATTTCAACACTTTTATCTCCAAAAATATTTGACAAAATGGCTAGTTTGTCCAATATCTTGTTGGAGGGTAACGAAGAATTCTCTTGTAAAAATTATAATACCTAGAAACAACATATGTTAGCCATTTTTGAGTACAGGTGTCTGGATTAGTTTGTCTTGGGGAAGGAAACTCGATCAACAACAACAGGCAAAGATCAGGACAAATATGATGAGTGAAATTGAGAAGCGGTAATGCTTATAAAGCTATCTATGACTTATGAGATGCTTCCAGAAGTGCAGGATGATGGCACTGCGAAGGATGCTCCAACCATTTGGAAGCACTTGAAAGACTTGCATGAAGTCTCAAACAAAGTTAGGGCCTTCTTCCTGAAAAATGTATTGTTTTCTATTAAGCTGAATGAAAATGAATCTTTACATGAACATTTTGTAAAGATTAAGGATATCTCTAGAACAATTGAATGCCATTGGGCAGAAGATGGAAGAAGACATGGTGTTAATTACACTCAAGAGTTTACCAGTTGCATTTGAACATTTTATTGAAACACTTAATATTATTGCTGTTGACAGAGACATGGAATTTGATGAGCTATGCATAAAGCTTTTGCAACAAGAAAAGTGGAAAAAAGCAGTTCAACAGTGAAAACACAGTAAGGAGTTTAGAACCAGAATTGGCAGGAAACCCAAAGGGTAAGGGCAAGTTTACTTGAAAGTAGGATGGAAAAAGCAGTCAAGGCGGTATTGATGAATCTGTTGATCAAAAGACTTTCAAATGTCATTAATGTGGAGAGGTGGGTCATAAAAAAAGTTTTGTAGCAAGCGGTTTTGGGATGAAAAACACAACTCGAGAGGCTCTCAATAGAAGAAGGCCCATGTTGCAGAACACTAGGAAGAGATTGCTCTCTTTGCTTTCATGGCTAAGCAAGCATAGTGTTGACCACCAAGCCAACTAGCTGGGAAACCATGTACCATGTACCTTCATGATGAGAAAGATGTACGTGGTAAAGTTTTTCAAGCGACACAGTTTTTCTCTTTCTCTTCCTAACTCTTCTTCATGAAATTTCCGCATCCGTGCGGGGGATTTTGTAATGATGTCAGCATGAGGGTCAATTTTTGTAAAACTTAGTTACTTAAGACTTTATCATTAGGGAAGTCTTTTCATCGAGTGTTTTTTCCCTTGGATAACTAAAATTCATTTTTAGTGATTTTAATTATCTGAGTTTTTCATTCAAAAAATTCCTCCAAAGTGGTGAAAGGCGTTCTAATGATCGATTCCATGGGGTAATTAAGGTCTATGAGCATTGTATATTACCACGCTAGACATTATCCAGAGTCTTGCGGAATTTCATTAAGTTTTACTTAGTTTTTTTTGATTTTTTGTAATTAAAAAATGTCCCTCAGCATAAAAATGTTGTAATCTAAAGAGGGTTAAGTGCCACCTAATGCCCATAAATAAGGGCATGGGTACTCAAAATCAATGGGATGAGACCCCTTACATCCTTGGACCAAGTTTGGAGTCAAGGCGTTGAGTTTTGACAAGGTTTTGGACATATTTTCCTAAGTCAGTTAAGAAAATCAGGAAAATTGGCCATTAATTATTATGAATTTTTTTTGTAAAGTGACTAAACTCTCTTGGGGAGGGGAAATTAAGTTTCCAAATGTTATATTATGTGCCTAAGGTGAAGTTAGAGGCTAAAAGGGCTCCTCCCCCATGCAAATGTTTTACAAGTTAGATGTAATGTCCTCTTCTAATTAAGCATCAAACACCGGCTAACCTACTTAATTCCCATAGGTTCGAGCAGGTACTGCATAAAAGGGAATTGACTGAGGACATTTGATACTTAGAACAGGACGAGACACTCATTAAGTATTAAAGTCATCAGTATGATAAAGAAAGCCTTATTTCTTTAGGCTTAAAGTCAACATGAAATTAGAATTGCATGCATGCAAAAATGACGCGCAAACCCTAAAAGTGACATGCAAACCATAAAAGTACATGCTAATCTACTTAAGAAGGGTTATTGGACCAAAGAAGGCATCTATGATTATTATTGTTGATTTCGGGTTTTTGAGCAGCAGCAACAGTTGGGGTTGAAGACGAGGCCTTCAGCTAACAAGGGTTTCGGCAGTGAAATCTATTTGCCCTAATCTCTTTCAGGATAGGTCACCCAAGTCTATTATCAGCATTCATTTTATTCATCCGTATTCAGTGATCCAACACACACATGTGGTTTATTTGTAGGTTCACGTTTGCAACTGGGGAGTAGCTGGAAAACCCCAGAAGGATTACCTGGGACACTAAAGCCATTTTTTTCCTCCGCATGTCATCACCATTTCTCTTAGCAGGCTTAGCACATCATACTGGGTGATCATCAGTTCATTGTTAGCACATCCAGGGCATCCAACAACAGATTCATGGGGAAGAGGAGGCGTCACCCTCTACAACAAAACAATTCGCTAGGGGTCTTCTAGGAGTCAAATTATTTGCATGTGCCCTCCTATCTCTCCAGTAGGAATAGATCATCAACTCCACAAAGTCTCATCAGCAACAAACACCTCCTTCATTAAAAACATCAACTTCATCAGGGAGAGAGCTTCCTTGTAGTTGGGCGTCAAAAGCAGAAGGGGAGCACTATTATCTCATCATTTCAGCACCACCTGCATGCATCGTATCTATGGAGTACTATCAACTTGTTTATCAGTGGTAAGTGTACATCTTCTTCCTGAAAATCTCTACCCTATAATCTCTCCAGATTTGCTATATTTTAGGGCCATTTGGCACGACAATTTTGCATGCACTTTTTATTCAGCTTTTTGCACATCATTGGGTGTATGAACAACAACTTTGTAGCAAAGAACCGTAGAATATCAGTTTGGGATATTACAGTGGTATCAGAGCATGTTCCTTGTCAGCTGTGGGCTTGAACATGAAAAGTAAATGAATTCAGAAGAAGATACTTTTGTAACTTATAGAAGAAGGAAGAGTAGGTACACTGAGGAGTAAGAATTTGAGGATATTCAGTTAGAAGATACCAACTCAGACATGGGCCCAACAGGTATACACTCTGACAGAGGGAAAGGAAGAGGAGAAGAGGAAGACAGGCTGGAATTTTGTAACTTGGTGAGTGTATTGAATGACCTAGCTAAAGGGTAGAAAGAAGTATTGCATGCCATAAATAGATTGACTCTCAAGCCAGAACCGAGTCATAGCAGTATATCTCTTTCACCAGTAGATAGAAGATCTACCAGTAGTAGCGTGAAACATGCATACACTAATATGCAAAACATGCCTCATATATATAACAAACCATCTAGCAGACCTACTATGCCTCACTTCCTGGAGAATGCAGCTATTTACAGGAGTACAGGGATTTGGGAGATGAGTTCCATGCAGCTATGTCGTTTTCAGACTTCTGCAATATGAAAAGCAAGCATTGACCAAGGAATTTTAACAAAGGGTTTACCCAGAACTATGAATTGCAGAAAACATTGGGTAGATTGACCATCCCTAACTTTGATGGGGCTCGCGGGTGTTCAACGAGAATATGGGTTCAGAAGTTGGATACTTATTTCCAACTCAACCCTATGACGAAGACAGATGCCATTAAATTGACTACCTTGACGGAGAGGCTCATGAGTGGTTGTACCATGGGCAAGTGACGTTGGGTCACAACACCATCAGTTCCTACAATGACTTCACACAAAGGCCCATGGTGAGGTTTGACAAAAGGGACCAAGAGATACATTTAGAGAGTTAGCACAACTCAAGCAGACAAGTAGTGTCGAGGCCTTCATCTCAGAGTTTCAAAGAATAGTTGTTATGGTAATAGATGTGTTCGATAGCAGGTTGATTATGCTATTTTCAGAGGCTTTGACAGAACCTTTATGTGGGTGGGTGAAAGCCTACAAACCATCTACTCTACAGGATGTAATCCGTAGAACCAGAGATCTACAAGACTCAGTTCCTAAGAGCAGGTTTCCACTTAAAACGAACTTCCTAGTGAAAGATAAAGACAAAAAACCTTTTCAACAGGAATGGCCAAAGAAAACTTGGTTTGACAATGACACGAGAAAAGATTTGAGAAGGAAAAAATTATGTTTTACTTGTCAGGAACCATGGGTTCTAGGCCATAGGTGTGCAAGGAAGGCAAAGGCCCACTATATAGAAGTCTACTCTGACAGTGAGGGGGAGGAATCCGAACAGGAAACAAATGAGGAATTGATGGCAGTAGAGGAGGAGTCACTTTAGGGAGAAACACTAGGAGGAGTTATTGCTACATTATCCAGAGTACCTAGGTTTCATACTCTTCAAGGTCAGGGGAGTAGTATAGGGCCACAGGGTAGGTGTGTTAATTGATGGGGGGCAACCCACAACTTCATTGCTACAGCATGGGTGGCTAAGCGGGGTATTCAAACAGAGAAATTTGAGGGATTCATCGTAACAGTAGCAGGTAATAATATATTGCATGGAGTGCAACCATTGGATTCCCAAACTGAATGTCACATTAGGGAACTACAATATTACCGACTCATTTTATGTGGTGAATGTAGCTGATACAAATGTAGTATTAGGGGTTCAATGCCTCTACTCAATAGGAAAATATACTATGGATTACAGGGCAATGGAAATGGAATTCGAGGGACAGGATGGAAAATGGGTAGTTTTGAGGGGCATGAACACTTATCCCTCCAAACCAGTATCATCACAAAGAATAGAGGCCGTACTCAGACAGGGAGACATGGAATGATCAGCCGAATGCCTTGTCACTTTTAGAAAACCTCCCGATAACAACACCCAACATCCAACAGATATTCAGGCACTATTACAGAAACATGAGAGGGTATTTGAGATCTTCCAGCAGGTCAACCCCCAGATAGGGGATTTGAGCACATTATTGAGTTAGAGGAGGGGGCACAGGCAGTCATCACCACTCCCTACAGACATCCCAAAAGGCACAAGGATGAGATCGAGAAAACAATCAAGGAATTACTGGAACTATGATATATTCGGCCAAGTTCTAGTGCATTTGCATCATTGGTGGTTTTGGTTAAAAAGATGGTACCGAAACAGGGTGATTCGATAATGCTTGGTAAAATGGAAAGAATTACCTATGGAGGATGGCACATGGGAGGGAGAGTAGGTATTGCAGCATCCTAGTTTGCAGTTGCTTGAGGACAAGCAATTTCAAGAGGGGAGGACTGCAATGTACTCTTCTAATTAAGCACCAAAACACCCGCTAACCTACTTAATTCCCATAGGTTGAGCAGGTATTGCATAAAAGGGTATTGATTGAGGACATTTGATACTTAGAACAGGACAATACACTGATTCAGTATTAAAGTCATTAGTCTGATAAAGAAAGCCTTATTTCTTTAGGCTTAAAGTCAACATGAAATTAGAATTGCATGCATGCAAAAGTGACGCGTAAACCCTAAAGGTGACATGCAAACCCTAAAAGTACATGCTAATCTATTTAAGAAGGGTTATTGGACCAAAGAGGGCATCTTTGATTATTATTGTTGATTTCGGATTTTTGAGTAGCAATAACAAGTGCAACCGCAACAATTGGGGTTGAAGACGAGGTCTTCAGCTAACAAGTGTTTCAGCAGTGAAATATATCTGCCCTAATCTCTTCCAGGATAGGCCACCCAGGTCTATTATCAACATTCATCTTATTCATTCGTATTCAGTGATCCAGCACACACAGGTGGTTTATTTGCAGGTTCACGTTTGCAACTGGGGAGTAGTTGGAAAACCACAAAAGGATTCGCTTGGACACTAAAGTGAATTTATTCCTCCGCATGTCATCACCATTTCTCTCAGCAGGCTTAGCACATCATACTGGGTGATCATTAGTTCATTGTCAACACATCCAGGGCATCCAACAATAGATTCGTGGGGAAGAGGAGACGTCACCCTCTACAACAAAACAATTCGCTAGGGGTCTTTGAGGAGCCAAATTATCTACATGTGCCCTCCCATCTCTCTAGGAGGAATAGATCATCAACTCCACAAAGTTTCATCAGCAACAGACAACTCCTTCATAAAAAACGTCAACTTCATCAGGGAGAGAGCTTCCTTGTAGCTGGGCGTCAAAAGCAGAAGGGGAGCACTATTATCTCATCCTTTCAGCACCACTTGCATGTGTTGATGAAATTGTCATTGATGCCAACATGGACTTGCAGTGGCCCCACAGGATGTCATTGATGCCAAGGTCTACAGTGCCTTGATCGCCTTGATCTCTTACAGAGTGGGTTTGTGCTTTGAAGCACCATGTACCCAGTTGACAAGGTCTTTGTACCCTGCTGATGTTGCTGAAGACCCTGGAGATGGTCCTGAAGCCTTGATGGATGTTGGAGAAGCCCTAGATGGGTGGAAGAAGCATTAATGACCCATTCTGTGGTCATTCATGCTATGATGATATCATGGGTCCCCGGGAAAAGGTCTGGCAAACCCACATGTGATGTCTTGATATATCTTGACCATAGAGGTCCCCGTGCATGGCTAAGGTGGTTGAAGAAGCCCATGAAGCGCCCTCACTTGGTGGTTTGATGGTCCTTGCATTCTTGAAGGTTCATGGGGTCTTAGAACCCTTGGAGATGGTTTTAGGGCATGAGGAAGTCTTTGCACCCACTTATATGGTGGCATGATGGCACTTTGATGATGACAACCATGTTAAAGAAGTCCACCTTGAAGATGATGACAATCTTGTTGAAGAAGCCCTCTTGTACTTGTTGACTAACATGGATCTTATGTTTTGAAGCCCACAAACTTTAAAGGAAGCATGCTCTTGCTCATGACATGTGTATGGAAGCCCTAGTGGCTTAATGGAAAGTTGAAACCCTTTGATGGTAAGATGGAGGTCACCCCTACACATAAGCTCTTGAGGTTGATCCTT
>LPNX010263689.1:122614-145055 GCA_001517045.1 Pseudotsuga menziesii
CTGAGGCAAGCTCGCTGATTGAGGTTGGAATTCGGGTGACTGAGGCAAATGACTGTGTTTTTATTCGGTGGTAGCAGCAGGAAGAAGCAGCCCCAGAATTTTTTTGTAGCAGTATAAATGAGCAGCAAACAGTCACGAACTTCTTCAGCATTTAAACAATCCTCTTTCCTTTTCACTTGCAGCAGCAATATACAATAGATGAACAACACTGTTGGAGGCTTTTTCCACACTTGCTTGGGGTCAAAGAAATTATCCAACGAAATTGTCAGGAAGTGTATTCGCTGGCTGAGGTAAAAACTCGTGACTGAGGAGATATTTTCTTATCTTTTGCAAGAGTATACCAGTGCAAGGGTGGAAGGATCTCAGTGGTGAATGTGACCAGCAACAACATCCACAAATTGACATCTACGGTAGTACCCCGAATTTCTGAATAGTCATCCACAACATTAGCCCTAGCAGTCCGAATTTTCCTTCTTATACAAAGCAGAACATTCCCGAATTTCTTAGTCTTGTGGTGAGGTAGGGTTATACCAACACATGTCTTGGAGACCCTCGGTGGTGAACAAGTCTGAACTTGATTGTGGTGATTTGGATGATGGTTACTGTTGCTAGATCCTAGCCTCTTCACAGTGTTTTCTTCAGGATTGAACAGTCTAATTTTGATGCTGCTCCTTGTCAACATACAGACCCGAGTTTGACTCCAAATCTGTGGAGTATAGCAGCAGCTACAATACAGTGACATGTCTTTGAAAGAAGAGCAATGATGCACGATGGTTGAGATCTTCTACAGACACATACACAACCCAGGTATGAAATACTTGACTGATAAAGGTATGTATACTACTATTGAATACACTCAGACATGATATACTGTGAATAAGTGGTGATATACGGAGATAATTCCTATACAGTATGAAGTAATGATGTATACTCCATGCACATGATAATGATGAATGCTTTATACAACTGAGGATACATACAGTGGTGTAGAACAGTCAAATATACAGTAGTATCTTTGGATGTGTTAATACAGATATGAGCAACAAACAGTGACAAGTATACCTTATGATGATGTCTGATGATGATGCATGTATGGTGTACACTTGATACTCCACAATAATGTTGATGATGCACACAATGATGATATGATACTCCTATGATATGATGCAAAATGCATATACTGTATTGTTTACAGTTATACATACAGTGGAACATGAAACAGTGATGATACAATGATAGTGCATATACAGTGTGGTATACAGTACAGTGTTATTGTGATGATAAAATAATGGCATACACATTGTTCGGATTTGTCTGTGATGATGATGCCTTGTACACTCTAATGCAAATCCTATGATAATACATAGCCTATGATGATGCAAACCCTAGCTATTATATGATGATGATATGGCATGAGGTTTGAAGATTTATAGTGAAGATAAGATGGCAGTGGTAAAGTACAGTGATGTATGCACAATGATGACTGTGTTATTTTGGCATTGATGGCAGTGGCATACTAGTTCCATCCTTGAGCCTTGGGCAGTGGAGTGATCAGATTGACAAAATTGACACTGACATGTTTGTGTTTGAATACATTTGACTGTGAAAGTGTGGTGAATTTGATTTGAAGTTTTACCAGCACACTGTCCACATGTACAGCAGCAGACAGATACAAACCCTATAATGTTGATGATACTGTTTTGATGCTTATGGACAGAATAAGAAGTGATGACATGAATGAAGAATTGCTAGGACAGAATGCTTTGGACACAGACATTGTGAAGATTGTGAATTGCTGATATTATTCCTGACTGAATGCTTTGTACAAGGTGTTGTACACAGGCCTGATGAAACAATATTGACAGCTGTAAATAAACAGTGATGGGTATGCTATTGACTTGTTGACACATCTTATGAAAGTGATCTGTGACAGCTGATGGTTAGTGGTTACACTCTATGATGAACAGTGTAATTCATATCCTATGATGTTCCAGACTTTGTTGGTAATCTTGGAACCTTGATGACATATGCATGCCTTGATTCTTCCTGTGGATGATGATGCTTAAGCAGCACAAGAGCAAGACTAAATGATGGGCAGATCTTTGTTGAATTGGCATGATGATGAGAGCAAGTGTTGATGAGCAGTTGACCAGCAGATGAAGTACTGACCAAAGGTTGTTTAGCAGCAGTGTTGATAAAGAGCAGAGATTGATGATCAGTGATAGGAGCAGTATGATGACTTGACAGTGAGCAGCGTTGATGATGAGTAGAGATAATGAGCAATGTTGATGATGAGCAGATGAGCATGAGCAGAGACAGTTGATAGTAGATTAAAGAGACAAGTGATTGATGAGATGATAAGCTTTAATTTGAAAAGCAAGCTTGTCTTGCCTTTGAGGTTAGGATACCTCAAACCTTTCTTAGCAGGGTCTAAGAAAACCAGGCAGGGTCCTGGATGCAGAGTAGGTGCTCTTCATATCAGTAGGTGCTGATTTTACCTCACGGTTGTAGCCGGACCAAAACTAATATAAAAAGATTACAAATTTATATGGTGTTGTGTTCTTTTGTGTTATGGTTCTTGATGATTCAAATGCTTATGATATGTTTATGAAATGATTATGAGATTGGTAGAATGATGAATGGGTAGTTAATTGTGACAAGCTAAGAAAAGTTTTAAAATTGGCTTCACACTGATTCACCCCCCCTCTCAGTGTCTAACAGCATGCATCGTATCTCTGGAGTACTATCAACTTGTTTATCAGTGGTAAGTGTACATCTTCTTCCTAAAAATCTCTACCCTATAATCTCTCTAGTTTTGCTATATTTTAGGGCCATTTGGCATGACAATTTTGCATGCACGTTTTATTCATCTTTTTGCACATCATTGGGTGTATGAACAACAACTTAGTAGCAAAGAACCATAGAATATCAGTTTGGGATATTACATTAGAAGTGGTCTGTCTAGGGGGTGTGCCCTCCTCTTCGTGAGATTGGGGAGGTGAAGCCAAAGTCAAAGAGAGGTGTCCCACTTTAATGGTTTCCCCCCATTTTGAGCATGGTTTTGAAATTAAAAACATTGGAGGAGGGTTTCCCCCCTTAGTCTTTTATTTTCTCACCCTCGGAGGCTTCGTCTCTAGGAAGTGCGCCCCCCTCTCCATGGGCCTGTTATCACAATTCTTGTAGTTGCCCCCGTAATGTGATCCAATCCATGATGGTAGAGGGGAAGGACAACTAAAGTCGTGACATACGAAAGCTAGGACCTCTGAAATAATCAGTTGTCACACCGACCAAAGGTACCGAGACTTTAGACTAGGTGAATGACCAAGCCTAAGGGGTGTCCTTGTGACCATGATAACCTAAAAGACGAGTTATTTATGCGATTAAGCTAGGTATCTTGATTACATCTTTTAGTAATATGGTTAATTAAAGATTTGAATAGTTACTAAGAGGAAATAGGTGTCCACATGAAAAGCCCTAAATTACCCTAGGGTTTTAAGCATGAAAATTAGATTTATGGGTAACTTAGTGAAATTAAGTAAAATTGGACATAAGAATTAATTGCTAGATGTAAAATGAGACAAATGAAGATGATTCTAGCAATACCCAATTCACGGATTATGAGATACCCACTTCCCTCAAGGAGGGCGTCTTCCCCTAAAGGATAGGCCAATGCATTGAGTTGGAAAATGGAGTCCGATGGATGTGAAAATTGAGATTTAAGGGTTTTTACTTATTCCTAAAGTGGGTTTTAAATCTTATAGCTCACCACGAACCAGATTGTATGGATCTACTGAATGAGGGTTATAAATTAGGGTTTTAATTATTTTTATTTATGCTTGGGAAAGGAAATACATAAAATAGCTAGAAGAATTATATGGAACTTACCTGGAATTGTGAAATGCCATGAGATGTTGCCCTTCGTCCAACATTGGCAACTTGAAAACTCAGATCTATACCCGGTTGACGCTTTTGTCCAGTGCGCCCCTCCTGTGGAAGACAATAAACCCCAATAAGCAAGCTAAAATTGTGATTCAAATCAAATCCACAAGAAAAATGATGCATGCAAGAGAAACAAAGAGATATAGTAATCGAATGCCACACAAGAAGATACACAAAATAACTCCCTGTCAAAACGAATTGCAGAGAGAGAATGAGAATCTCCTCCACTAAATCGCCCTCCACCAAGACGTCTCCTCTTGCAAGTAAAAATTTACAAGGTATGCTGGAATATAGAAAATAAACTTTTAGTGCCTAAAGAGACTAAGAAACACAAGAGTCTTGAACACCCCAGAGAATTCCAAGAGTTGCTAAAAGGAGATCTATTATTTTCAGTACAAGTGCCGAATTCCCGATGGGATACAATGAGGGGTCTCCTCTCTTAAATATTTTTGAGAGAGACTAAATCCCTAACCGACATTTTAATCGATGGTTGAGATTAAAAGATACAATGATGATAATCATGGGTAATCATGGGTAGAGATTATAATCTCTCACTCACATGGGTCAACTAGACAAATACAATTGGGGGGGTGAGTTATCTCATAAAGCCCATTTTTACAACATGATAAATCATTCTTTTTGCAAGTTTGACACTTAGGGGACATGGGGGGATCATTAGGGGGCCCCCCTTTACATATTTTTAAAGATATAACTTGATTTACACACTTCTATTTTGACCATTTTAATCAATTTCGCCCCAAGGGGTAAATGAAGTTTATGATGATCACACATAATAAAAGTGCCATGAAAAGTGCCCAAAATCATCTCCGGAGCCATGCCAACAATACCCAAATCACACTTTTCCATTTCTTTGAGCCACCTAGCCAAATCGATTTCCTTTAGTATTTTCATAGTCCATTTTTTGTTGGTACAACCTCTAGAAATAATAAAAATCCTCATAACTCGCCGTTGGCTAAAAATTGGGACAAACTGACTACATAGTGTTGAAAGAAATGTAACTTTAGAAGATATTCTATTGTAATTTTATTGTATTCCTCCTTCAGAAATGTTATTCCTTCGTTCGGAGATGTCCTTGATTTAATTGGTCATGTAAAAGTCATGAGGTAAAACCTTTGTTGTAAGTTGGGGAAATAGTACCCACAAAAGTATTTTATAAATGTTATTTTGATTTTTCCTAGGTAAGTCGACCCTAATTAGAGAACCTGGCCGACCTAGTTAGGTAATTAAGTTACTCAATTGATGAATATAAATTGGTGAGGCACCTCTCATTTACACACTTCTCACTCAAGCATTACGCAAGAGAGAGAGAGAGGTGTAGTCTACAGTGGAAAGGGAGCTTCTATTATTGTTCTTGGGGTCTTGTTGGCGTACTTTCAGTCGACCCAGGTTCAAATCCCTTGTTCGTCAACAAATCCCAAGATATTGGCCCGACAGAGCAGGACTCCGTCTGCAACACTTGCGACGCAGATGAAGTCTTACCTGAGATATCTTATGGGGACTGCCAGAACCAGGTTTCTGCAGTTATATTGGGGATTTCACTTTTACAGTACTATCAAGTCACTCGACCGAAGTCGGGAATTATACTTTTGTTTTGATTCATTCATTCAAGATAATCATCTACCATTTCGTCGACATATATAACAACATATAACATAAAGCATTAACATATGTTAACTCATTACAGGTGCGACACATATATATGTTCATTCACCATTAAGTCTGTGCGACACATTTAGATAGCCTCATTTACATCAAATATGCATTTGACATAATACAAACATTAAAACACAGAGACAAGATTTAACGTGGAAACCCATCTAGGAAAAACCACAAAGGTGCTCTTCATTTGGCATGAGAATTGGTTTGGCACCTTTGGTACGCGGACTCAGCTTGTAGACTCTCTTTTGATATTCTTTACAATTCATACATTCATATCTTGTCTCATGCTCTCTGGTTTTGGTCTCTTTCTCTTTTTGAATAGTCGATCCGCACATAGCCTAGATCAATTCTCTCTCTTTCCTTCTACTGCTTAACTCTCTCTATGATCAATCAACCCGCACACAGCTTGGGTTGGTGCTTTTATAAGATTTTCTGCTTTTACAATTCTTGATTCAACCATCGATTAACTCTCAACTGTTAGTTGACAGGCTATCTTTTTATTTTAATACATTAAGTTACATAAAAAAAATAGGCACTATCGGCCCAAAATACAATCATGCTTTATTACTAAAAGCAAGCTTTTAGTCTAACTAGCTCTTTCCCCAAAATCAGTTGAACTTTGCTTTTCGACTTGCTTTATTCCTCTGTTGTCGTAGCTCCTTTTGTTGCGGCTTTTCCTCATCTTGTGACCAAAATCTTGTGACTGAAATGTTCATCTTTCCGATCATTATTCATGTTCTTTCTTCTCGTCTTTTCCTAGGGCCAACAGGCCCCCAACACTCACTTGTGGCTCGTCCCAAGCCACATCATCCTGAAACCTTTGTTATTGCAACCTTCCTTTGAAAATCTTGAAAGATTTTCACTACTTGTTCGGTTTCCTGTCACACTTATTCCACTGTCTTAGATTTTTCCACAAGTTCGGGACTGATGTGTTTCGAAGTTGGCAGTCCTGTCGACTCCAAGGCTTGTCACAACTTTTCATGTACAGGTTGAATGATATTTGTAATTTTTTCTGCTTCTGCCTGAAGTTCTGTGACCCGGTTAGTCCTTTTTTGTTGATGCGTCTAGAGTCTTGCTACTTGCTGCTGTAATTTCTTCAGATCAAGATCCTTGCTCATCTTCTTAGTCGTTGGCAGCTTCTTTAGATCGTTCTTCAGTTTATTGAAGTCTGCCTCAGCAATATGCAACTGCTGTGTTACTTGTTCCAATTCTTCATCATCGATAAAAGCTTCCCATGTTTGAGAAACTTGCTCGATTGCTTTGGCACAAAGTGCCTCCGCCGATCTTCCTTACAGCCTCAATTGTTGGTTTTCTACGCTTTGCCAGTACCTCTGGAGGTGTACTGGGCTTCATCTGTGATTCCAACTCCACGACCCGCTTATGGAGGTTCTCAGCTACTTCGCCAAGTCGAAAGACTTTGGCCTCTGAAAACATTTCTTCTGTAATGCCTTCATTTGCAAAGCTGCTACAAGCGAGTGTAACCAACTAGGTTAAGCCACGCATGTTCTCTAGTCTTCATTTCTGCGACTGCAACATTCTGGATAGCATGCACTTCATACATCGGTAGTGCTGAGAAATTCATAGTGACATGACCAAGGTCCTTGACCATGGTATTCAGCTCTGATGTTCCTAAGTCAATTGCTTGACCCAGTACTTGAATCCTTATTGGTGGAGTTGGCGTTGATGATGGCTCAACAGGTTGCTCTTCAGATGGGCCAATTTGGTCCAACGACACAGTCGAGTATGGCGTTTGGTCGATCGCCACTCGTACTTCTTTCACTACAGTAAGTCAGTTATGTTGCTTGTCAATTCTGTATGTCGCTCATCCATTTTTCAATAGCTTTCCTTGGCGACTTCTTCCATTGTTTATGTCAGAAGGGTGTAATCATCATTGGTACGGTTGACAACTTTAGATGACCGGTAGGATTTCCTTTTCTTTCGGCTCTTCTCATAATTCTTTGAGTGCTTTCTCTTATCTCCCAACGTTGGATCTGCTGGGGTCGTGCTGGATTCATCTTGACTGTGAGGGGGAGAGCTTTGGGGATTCTCTTTTGTTGGTGGATCTCCTCCCTGGTTTCCATTCTTCTTTGTCGATGGGTCATCCTGTCGCGACTCTTCTTCTACAGGTAGTTAATCATCTGCGACAGGAACTTTCCACTTTGCAGGCCAATCCTGAATGATTGACTCAATTTCAGCACCAGATAGTTGAAACAACATGGCCAAACACTGCTTCTGCAGGTCTTGTCGCGACTCCAAAAAGATGTGATGAGCCTCGACCAAAAATCTTATAATATTACGAGATCGCTTGACGGTTTCCTCCGTTATTCACTATTGTTTTCTAACAAATTGCCATATTGCCTCGACTTGTAGATAGAACTCAACATTATTATCTCGCTGTCGCTTAGGTTTCTCTTTGTCGAACCAAAGACTTTGGTATCGAGCTCCTCGGCATTTGATTAGAACATATACCTTGGTAGTTTGGCGGTTTTGCCCATGCGATAAAATAAATTAAAATTAATAACCAAGAATAATGAAAAGGGTGGAACCGCCAAACTACCTTACCCTTTTCCTGCATTTCTTCAACTGCTGCCAAAATGGATTGTTTCTGACAATGGTGAAAGGTATGTTTCTCTAGTAAAGACATCTCCCCATTACCATGTCTGCTTGTGGCTTCTTCGTTTTCTTTATAAAAGAACTAATAGAAGCTTGTTCTCCAACTCCTGTTAGTGGAACAAAAAAGGATGAGGATGTTGAGATTTGTATCTCGGGATGTCCTTTATGTGGATATGCTTAGCATGAAGGTACATTGATGGTATAGGTATTGATGTAGTGTGTGAGAAACACTCTACCAGTTGCCATGGTTTCAGTGTGTTACCAACTAGATTGCATCTAGTTGGACATTCAGTGAGCCGCCAAAGATAAACAAATACTTGTTCAAATTCAAGAGTTCAGAAGTCCATTCAGGCCTTCCAAGGCCCCTTTTTCATTTTTTTTACCACATGTTCATGCCCTGCGGGGAAGTTGTAAAAAATGTGCTAGCATGGGTTTTTGTAAAGAACTTGGCTTCCTAGGACTTAACCATCAATCTGGGTATTCCAAGGTATTTTTTTCCTTGGTACTTATAGGTTGTTGAATAAATGACTTATAATTTTCAAGTTTTTCATCGCTCCTCCAAAGCTGGAATGGTCGTCTTGATGGTTAGGCCTTAGGAGGTTATTAAAGTTCATGGGTCAATGTATATGAACATGCTAGAAATTATTATTGAGTCATATGGACATGTGGTAGGTCCCCCTAGGTTTTATTTTGTGTTTTGAGAAAAATAAATTTTCTCATAAACTTAGGTTTTTTTTTAATAGTTTAATTGGGAAAATTATTAACGTAATAAAAGTGTGGTTAGAAGTTGGATTTTGTCATGGAGTGCTCGTTTTCTAACTCAGATCTCCCGACCCACTTTTCCTAAGTTTTAAATGATTAATTTATCACTTAGGTAAAAAATCTCCTAAAAATAAAAAAATTAAAATGAATTAAATTGGAGAGAATATCCAAATTCCTAAATCAGTGAATTCTTGTCCAATTTGATTGAAATCAATTTCTATCGGCTTCCCTGATTTAAGGCAAGACATCTCCTTGATTAAAGCGTCAACTTCAGTGTTGATTGAGGCTACTGTGAGTTTGCCAGATTAAGGGGACATTTTTCTCCTTAGAAATATGCATAATAGCTCATGTGGCACCCATCTGACATGTTTTGGAGATCCCAAAGATGGGTTGTGCCTACCTCTTGAGAGGTGGCACATTTTTCTTGAGTGTAGCTCCCTCTGACTTGCCCAAATCAAGGGTTAAACTCACTCTCAATCTCAAATTCGCCCTCAGTCTTCTTTAATTGGGAAAGACGCCCTCTTGGCCCCGGTTTTCTATAAAAGCAATACTCTCTCCCTTTCAAACTAGTTGGAATGTGCTTGGAAGAGCCTGCCTGTTATCCAACTTTTTGTACCATAGTTGGGTTACTTGAGGAGCCGCCGGTTGACAGACTTGTTCAAATTCTGATTCTAGTGTATCAGTTGATCCGTCTGCATGTCTAGCCAATATTGGCTAGCCACTTTTTTATTTTTAATAGTTTTGACCATGGCCCCGCGGGGTTTGTAATAAAATGTGCTAGTAGGGTATTTTTGAGTGGTTTGGTCTCCTGAGACGTAGGATCTCAAATAAGGTATTCCAGGGAGTTTTTTGCCCTTGACAATTATGCTTTGCCTTCAGCCGAGTATAATTGACGAGGTTTTCTCCCGCTTCCTCCAAAGCTGGAATGCCCGATGTTGAATTCTGGGCCTTGGGGGGTTATTAGAGCCCAATTGAGTGTTATAAACCTATTAGACATTATTTAGGTAGATCATGGTCATGTCCTAAGTCATCTGGACATATAAAAATTTTTCGAAAAAATATTTTTCGAACAGTGAAAAATTATTTTTTAATTTTTAATTACTTTCCTTAAGTTTTTTGGGTTAATTTTTCCATAAATTAAATGGAAAAAACCTGTAAGTGATCCGGACTCAGAATTCAGTGATTGAAGGCTCTAACCTTAAGCCAAAAATCATTCTTGATCAGCTAGCCAGTCAGAACCAACTTTCAAATCAGCAATCGGACACATAATTCCTTTTTACTCAAAAAAGTCAGTTTTGAGTAAAAAATGATTTTTATTAAAAAAATGATTTTTATTAAAAAAATGATTATTTTGGAGAAAGCTAAAACTCTCCAAAATAATCCAAATTCAGTAAAATAAAAGGCTAAATGACATCTCATGGAACACTTATGATGATTGGAGTTATCATAACTCAGCTTCAGTCATCATTAAGAGAGCAATTAATTTATTATCAGTTATCAGACATGTCATCTCCAGCTAAAGATGAGATGGAGAGCTCTCATTGGTCTGGTGATTTGATCGAGGTGAAGACTGAAGCTTACACCATCAGTGGGCTTCCCAAATCTAGCTCAAGCTCCTGCCAGACCTAATGGATGAGCTTACCTACATCCAGACTCACACGTGTGGCCTCATCCTTGGCTTGTTTTCAGTGCACAGGTTTGGAGTGGGGGCGCCTTGCCTGGGTGGAGACCTCCCCTCACTCCTGGTTCTCCGGTTTAGGTCTGGGCTCTTTGTTAGGTGGCTAAGCTGGTTAGGGTTGGTTTTTTGGTTTTAGGGTTTTAGCACTCTCTCATTTGTTAAAAAGAGGCTCTTTCAGCTCTATTATCATGGACTTTTGGGCATAGAAACTCTGCAAAAAATTGTAATCATTATATTATTGAATAAAGCTTTTCGACTTTGGAGGTCTACAGGATTGTCTCTTCATTGGTGGATGTGTTGTATGAGGTGATCTCTTTCCATGCTTTCAATTTGTTATTTATGTGTTGAATCAAACAACTAGCTTTAGAAGTCTATTATTAGAACATAAGATTTACCATTTGCTGCTGTCAAGTTGGTTTATTATGCAAAGTTTATCATAATCTAGATGGGTACAAATATTCAGTTATATGAAGTATTGATCTTGATTTGCATATTCCTAGCATACTAGTTTTTATTGTTTGATCTAATTGGGTATCAAGTTGGATTGTCTTTACAGATCTCACCATTTGGAGAAGGGTGCGAGCTCAGCTGCATCAAACTCATCTCCATCATCATAAGAACCTTCTAACATTGTTGACTTTCAGGACCTACAGAGAGTTTGGCTTTTTCCAAGAGGAAAAAACAAGGAGATCTTCCTCCAAAGTTCCATCTCAAATTCTTTCATAAATTTAAATACTTCTTGGTTCCCGAACTTCCTTTCTCTAGTTCTCCCTTTGCTCCTTGACTTCTTTTGTTTCCTTGCTTGCTAGCCCCTTTCCTCCTTGACTTGTTTTCCTTTTCTCACTTTCTCTTCATTGCTGTCCCGTTTTTTCTCTCTTTTACCATCCATTTTTTCTATTTTGGACAGCCCTAGTGTGCCCTAGCTTTCTTCCCTTGTTTGCCTCTTTTTGCCCTAGTTTTTGGGCTTCCTTTAACCTTGTTTTTGGTCATTTCTTTTACTTTTTGTTTGCTGTCCCGTTTTGCGCTTTTTATGACAGTCACTTATTTCATGGTTTGCTGTCCCGTTTTGCACTTTTTATGACAGCCACTTATTTCATGGTTCGCTGTCCCGTTTTGCACTTTTTATGACAGCCACTTATTTCATGGTTCGCTGTCCCGTTTTGCACTTTTTATGACAGCCACTTATTTCATTGTTCGCTGTCCCGTTTTCTTCAATTTTGTTCATCCCTTAACTTCTTAGTTCGCTGTCTTATTCCTCCCTTTTCTTGTTTTTGACTTCCTCTTTGCCTTCTCTCTTTCTTCCCCTCCGCTTCCTTTTATTTCAGCCTTCTTTTGCTCTCATTCAAACTTCTTTTTTTCTCTTTTGGCAAGTTTCAAGAAAAGCTCCAAGTAAAAGTAAATCACTCTCCTTTTTACGCAAGTTGCAATAATAATAGAGTTGTATACTTTCCTTTGAAAGTCCTTTCAAGGATTAAATTCCTAAAGACAATTTGTATAATTTTAATAAAGCATCTTTTGTTTGAGTGGGGTTTTTAAGTCCCCACTCCCATCCTCCCCCATTTGGGGAGGATTGTGTTGCGTCCATCTGTTACATGCTTAGATTAGATGTGATTGTTTTCATCATCATTTGCATCTTATGCTTAGAATATTAATTGTTAATCCAACACTTCTAATTCATTAATTAATTTGATTACTCTTTTAAATTGTTTATCTTTCTAAGTAAATCAACTGCTTAAATCTCTTGAATCACACCATAAGGTGGATCAAGAGTGCTCTCTGTCGGAGAGTTTAATAAGTCATCTTTGCTTTTTATTCACATTGTTTAATCAATTAACTCTTAAGTAAGACTCTTGAACTTGCAAAAACACAAGTCAAGAGCACTCTCTATCGGAGAGCATCCTAGGTTTGCATAATCCCTGCATTAGTCTCATCTAGATTAGCTAAGTCTCTTGAACCACTGTCATAAGACAGGGTCAAGAGCGCTCTCTGTCGGAGAGTCTTAATTAATCAACTTAAATAAAACCTTCAACACACACACCCTTTTTAATTAATTAACTCCCTCCCCTCCTTGCCGGAGTATGCTCTGACCGATCCCAGATCGGAATACCCAGAAACGACACTGGATCTTTAAACCCTACAAGATTAATTTAATAATACTTAAACACCCGTAACCAACGCACCGACGTTGTAGGGATTCTTCCAAAGTCCTTCCTAGTAGAGGCGCCGGAACCTCTCGCTGTCTTAGATTCTCGTCTAGCTGGTCAATCTTGGCGATACCAACCTGGGATACTGGGTGGGCCCAACATGTCTTCAACGGAGGGAACTTAGAAGAGTCTCCCGGCTTTGACAAACTTTTGTTGACACTCTAAGCAAGACCACTATCAAAAACTTTTAAAATCTACCAAGAGCACTTGCAAAACCTAATACTCACTAGCTTGATGCCTAGACTTTATTTCACGCATTTATTTGACTCCATAAGGCACTGGTCCTTTGTTATATTTGATTAATTTTCTATCTTGATCAACTGTGTATGGGCCATTTCAATTGATTATATTTGAATGCTTAAGTTATAAGTTTGGAATCTTTGCTTATCTGTGTGATCTCTTGTTAGCAACGTGGATTGCTTTGATTAATCATCATCCCCCTAATATTAATCATTTTAAATCACAGTAACTTCTAAACAACACCCATCTGCATCCAAAAACATCTAAAAATTAACATAAAACATTGAGCCATAGAAAACTCTTTGTTAGGGACTATCCCCCTTGGCTTCGTTAGGAGTTAGCCTAAACGGAGGACCTAGGAGTAGGTGACAGTACCTAGCTCTGTGCTTGCCCCCAAGGTCACACCTCTCCCACTTTCTCAAGTGAGGAGATAGCTTTCGGAAGATTTCTGCTGCTGGTGTGCAATCGACGGACAACACTGCCTATTGTAACTGTTGTTTATTTGAGAAAAAAAAGAGACTTTTGAGGTCTATTTGTGTGGTGCTTTGTTGAGTGGATTTATTATCATTGTGCTTTGTGGAGATAATATTTGGTGGATCCATCTTACTTCCAAGTTCCAAATCTAGCTTGCTTGAAGGACTTGTATCAGTTTTGCAAGGTGAATTAAGCTGTTTGTTTATTGCTTCAATTTATTTAGTATGAATGCTTAGAGATGCAAATCGAATATTTTCATTTGTTTATGAACATTTTCACATTGATTTCTAAGTATATATGTTGCTGGATTTGATCTTGGTTGTTTAGTTCTACGCTGTTGGGAGCGAGGAGCGAAAGTAAAAAGCGAAATTTTCAAAAGATTCCATTTTGGGAGCGTTTTTTATATAATAAATATTTTAATATATTTTGATGCATATATATTAAAAAAAACATGTATTATGTCAAATTAGCTATAGAAAACATAGATATAACCATTTAATACGCATAACATTAATCATCTAGGAACTATGACTTGTAGCATTGTCATCAAATGATCAATCATCAACAACATCAACCTTCAAATTTCAACATATAATATTTGCCATCAACAAACTCTAAAGACTAACAGTCTAACAGATAACATCAACCATGAAATGAAACAAAGCATCATCATATCATATTCACTGAATCAATACCAAAGAGTTGTAAGATCATAAGATTGTAAGAATCAAGATGCAATCAACAATTTAAAGTCCAAACTTCAAAGTAGGCCATAATAAAAATGAAATACAAAGTACTATAATACTATCTAGTAATCTACTAAGTTTTACTCTTGCCATGAGAAACTTCCAATTTTTTTTCTCGTGTTCTAGGTGGAATAAGAGCTGTTGGAAGTGATCGTAGAACACGAGAAGAAGATGAATGGCCCCCACAGATTGTCGGACGTTGTGAAGCTAAAGGCAAAACTCCTGCATCTGGAAACCTGCTGGTGGTTGGGGGTGGCACCTCCATCGAAGAAACCCAAGGACTTTGATGATTTATACGAGGGTTAAGCAAGACTCTAGAAGGCTTATCTTTTGGAAATGGTTTATGATCAGATATCTAATAATAGTCTTACTCTAAGTATTATTTTTTCTTTTGTAAATTACTTTCCGTGGAACACCATCTAGTTCCTAGCCCACCAAAATTCATAGACAAAGAGACAAGGAAGATCCTTAAATGTTGAGACTTTCATGTTTGATATCCAATCAAAATGACAATCAACCAAGGTTCTATTTTCTCAATTTCATTTGACATAGTTCAAACTAATGTTGAATTATACTAAGCACGCCCAAATCCATTCATAGGAATGAAAATAAGGACTATTAAAATAATACAAAATATAATATATTTTTAAATTAACTTTAGTTTTATAATTATATACAAATAATTGAATTTAAATGAATAAATATGTTACTTATTTTTATTAACAAAAAATGGTGTTGATTATATTAATAAAAAATGAGTGAGTTGCAACCTTATTATATAACAATGAGATACAAAAGATTGTTTATATGTCCAAAATTGTCTAGCAAAGAGGGTGAAATAAAAAACTATCCTTTTACTTTCCTACTCTAGCCAATATATTCCTTGAGTTCATGTTATGGTAGGTATACAAACTTACAAAATTTCTTCATAGCAATGCAAATTTACAAACATTGAAATTATTAGCCAAAATTCTCATCCCTAATGGGGCACCATTAAAGGCTAGTTGAACCCTAACCAATCACTAAATTTTTTTTTTGTTGCAAAATTGAGAAAATTGGGAAAAAAATTCCCTAACGCGTGGAATCGCGGAGGGAACGTTTTCGGGAGCTTTTTTTTGGCTCGGAATTGCTGAGGGAGTGATGAGGAATCACTTTGGGAGCGTCGCTCCCACATCGCTCCCTTAGCGATTCTGTAGATGGGCAGGGAGCATTATTTTTTCCCCAGAATCACGATTCCTAAAAATGCCCCCGAGAGGAATCGATGATGAATCGCGGTTCCAAGAGCGATTCCTCATCGATTCCTCCCAGAGCGCGAATCAAGAGCGGTTCGAGGGGTCCCCTAGCAATTCCCCGCAACCTTGGTTGAGTTGTGTGAAGTGCAGGTTATCTTAGCTGGAGATCGAGAAGATTTTGTTTGATCTTCCTCATTTCTAACACTCTTGTTTACAGATAAAGTCCCTCGGTGCCCCACAATCAAGCGCCTCAAAGATATTCTTGTTCTCTAAACTTCCCTCTCTCTCCTTCTCAAATACTGTTTAAAAATCATCTTGTCATTTATTTGAAAAAGCAGTTACTGATCTGAAGTTAAAAATTTATTTTCATACATAGATCGTAATTACTTTTCATTTCTAGATCTAGCTAAAGTAGAAAAAGAATAATCATTTTCTAGTATAGATCTACATAACCAAGTTTTCTTGCTTCAAGTTATTTGCATTTTCTAAAAATTAAAAGGCTTGATTAGTAAGATTAACTTTCGATTTTAAAGTTTCATATCTAGCAATCTAGTGCTCATATTTGTTTGCAATCCCTAAGAGGCAAACATAGACCCTGAGAAAGCAGTTTTTTAGTCACTTTCTCAGTCATTGTTTTTACTAGTTTTAGCTTTTTTTTACAAATTTGGGAATTTTTTTCTCTTCTTAATGTGCTTTTGGGCGCATTTAATAAATACTTGCTTGTTGTTTTTGCAGGTTTTACAAAAAAGGAGGAGGCGTTGTCAAAAAATTGAAAAATCGAAGTGAAAAAAGACTAACGAAGATCCCCTTTATAAAACTTTTCTTTTTTTTCTTGTTATTGTAAGCCTTTGGATCCTGATTTGAGGACCAAAGTGCAATTTCTTCCGCATCATTGTAAAAAATAAATAAGGCATGAGTAGGCTCATCAGAGCCCGGTCCCCATCCCCCCTGGGGGGGTTTTTGTGTCGGTGTTCGTTTTCGTGGCTTTTATGCTGTTAGTGTAGTTTGTTTCTTTCTTTCACTATTTCAATTTTTATTTGCAAATCAATCCGAATATTTACTCACTGCACTATACCGAAGTACCGAAAGGGAAAAGATTTGAGCAGTGTAGTAATTAGAGAACTTTAATTTTTATGCATTGTTGAGTTTAAAATAAACCCCCTTGCTTTCCCAAGTACAGGTTCATGGATAATGGCTTTCCCGAGTATTGAATCTGGAAAGAGGCCCTTGGGATTTACTCTTTTTAATCAGAAAACTTTGTTAAAAACATTTAAAATTTACAAGGACTTTATCCTCGTAAGCTCTACTTCCACTGCAGCTTCGTCTGATCAGTTGGTAGTATTAGAAAAGGATTGAGGTGACTAGTAATTAGTTTAACTTTTAATCAATCTCCCTGGGCAACAAAAATCTAGCGTTGTGTTTTGCTTCGTGTGGGGAAATTGTATAAATGAAGTGAGAACTACTGAAAAGCGACCGCAGGGCCCCGTTAGGCTACATCCTTGTTGGTGTAGTGTTGAACATCCCCTTGTGACTCCTTTCAACCCACATTTTATCGTGTGCTACCACACTTTGCGAGTATGGACATATTCCCTGTACCTTCACGGTATATCGGGAATCCCCCCCTTGCTAATAATCCAGATCATCACCACATTAATAAAACCAACCAAGAATTCATCCATTCCTTAATCAATTAATTAATAATCTAAAATTTACCAACTGAGACACTGCATACTTTCACTGAGACTACACTAGCAACCCACAATTTGCAAAACACTCTTCATTACGACTTTGATCTATTCTATTATGTTTTGCATAAGTTAATTCTGCAAATGTGTCTTGAATATTGTGTATATATTTTTTACTAAGGGTTACTGAAGTAAATCTTATTTGCAGTAATTGTGTAATATACTGCCTTAAATCTGATCTCAATTACTGGCTACTTTGTGTGTCAAGAACTTCAAATATCCACTGCTGATTTGACTGCTGATTTGTTGAGTTTATAATTTATGGTTTTCTCATGGCTTTGCAAGATAGGCAACAATATATTATATCAAGTATACTAATCAGGAATTCAAGCTGTTAAACTTGTCTACCTTTGTCCAACAATACACTGTGCTGTAGGATTCTACCCTTCTCTTCCAACACAGATTATTTACTGTGTGTTTAATTATTGTGTAGGAGTTTCATAGTGGTTCCATTACTCATTAATTGCCATCCATAAACATTATTCCAACACCAATAAAATATCCAATGTAAGTAACATTCATAGACTCAGGGAAAGTGTTGTAGATATATTATTTGTAGACAACGATTAATATGAACAATATTAAGGTCCAATAACACATGAATTTCTGACCTGATTTTTGTGGTTACATACAGCCTGCACTTTACCCAGATGCACAGTGAAAGGACTCCTTTTTCTCCAGTGTAGAGCCCTCTTCTATGACTGGTTTGACCACCTTTACAACAGCAGTGACAATACCAATCAACCCAAGGATAAATTCTGTAGCAGCGATATGGGTAGATCTGGTATATTTCCTGTAGGTGGCTGATCTCTCTGAGGTATAGAGTTTCCCTTCTTCTGAACCCACAGTTTAGTGAAGGAATCAGTCCCAGAATTTAGCAAACACAACCAACAAGGTCGAGGATCTTCTCATTAACGAATAAACACAATATTTGAACCAGCAGGAGAGGAATGCCGCCCAAAATTTTCCCTTGTGACTGTCTTCACTAATGCATCCTCTTTTCACACAACAGCTGTATATCTACTGGCAAATATTTTACTTTATATGCTATGATATCAGGGTGCTACCTGTCTAGAGATGACAAGGGACAATTTAGATGACCATGACCTTCAACATGGAGGAACAGGGCTAAGGTATGAAGTACGGAATCTGTACGGATCTGTACGGAATAGTACAGAAGGGTACTATTTGGTATGGAACTGTCCTCTACAGCCTGCCACGAGTTGGTCTACTTGCCCCTTCTCTGTCCAACACAAAAAGTGATGATATTCTTCTCAAACAAGCATGAAATCTCTGTCACAATAATCCTTAATGAAGATGATCCACCCAGCTATGAAATAAGTTGATTCGCTGCCCTAACACTCCACAAACTTATTCTCATTGAAGCACAAATGATAGATTCGGGTAATCTATCCTTGAACTTAGCTAGGATGGATAGATTTCACCATCGAAACCAAGATTTGTCAAGGGTTTACGTCCTCAACACCAATAGCTCATCGAGCTCTCCAAACCCCGGAATAAGACTAGGACAGATGTTTCACTGCCGAAATCCTGTTAGCTGAAGACTCCGTCTCCAACCCCAACTGCTATGCTGCACGCTGTGCGGCTATCCAAGAGCTCCCTGTTGCCCACCTATTTCGACTAGGTGGCAACTCCATGTACACGAAGTTGTACATAATTGTACCTTAGAAAAATCTGAGGATTTTTCACTTCTGCAGGGCTATTGCCCCTTTGTAAAACGAAATGTCCGCTCCCCTGCGTGGGAAAATTAGTGTAATTTTATGTGCTAGTATGGGTCACTGTATATGGATGCCACACCATGGAACGGGTTGTTAGGGAAGTCCCCTCATCGAGTGTTTTTCCCTTTCCAATTGACCTTGTTATGTAAACGAGTTTAATCGGTTTGGTTTTCACTCAAAATCCTCCAAAGTGGTGACGGGCGTTCTACCAGTCAAGTCCATGAGGTGGCTAAGGCTTCAAAGTATGATTCATGACCATGCTAGGCATCTGTATAGAGTCTTGTGGAGTTTCGTTGTGTTGTTGTATTTTTATTTATTTTTTCTGCTTAATTAATTTCACCCCTTGGTGATTAATTAACTGAGTTTTGATGTAATAATGTAATTGCTCAAGCATGGCATTTTGTAATAGGGGCTATGAATGCAAAGTAAAATTGCTATGAAACCCCCTAAGCCACTGCTTCGAGTCCCATGTCATTCTGACAGGTGGTTGAAGAGATAGACCAATTTTGGTCAGGAGGGGTCTATCTCCCCTAGGGAAATTTTTAATTTTCCTAAGTCAAAATTCATATTATTTGATTTTGAAGGAAAAAATCAAATAATGCCATGGTAAATTTGTTTGGGGGATTGTTAAGCCTAGGAAAAATTTATTCCAAATTTTTCCACCCCCCCATGGCCTAGATATTAATTTTTCAAGTTATTTTTAATTTTTCCTAAGTTAAAAAATTGGGAAATTTTAAAAATTTATTTGGAAAAATTAAATCTAGGGTGAATTTAAATTTAGCCTAAGTTTAAAGGCTAAATGTCATTCTGGAGCTAAAAGCTATGGTCAAAGCTAATTTTAGAGGTGCTCCAAGTAAATAAAGAATGGTCAAAGCCACATCTAGACGTCCAAGTTTAAACCGCCTCTAAAGTTGGGGCGCATGGTTAGAGGAGGCGTCTCACTAAGGAAGGGCGCCATCAAGTTAAAGGGGCCACTCTAAATATATGGAGAAGACCTCCACATTTAGTGGAGCGCTAGATCATAGTTGGAGGGCGCTAATGCATAAAAGGGAGGCGCTATCTTAGTGGGGGGCGGCCATAATGGAGGGGCGTCATGCAATAAAGGTGGGCGCTACCATTCTAGTGGAGTGCTACCTAGTTTGGAGAAGGGCGCTAGCCATAATGAGGGCGCCCCATATTTAGAGAGGGCACTAACCATTTAGTGGGGCGCAATTTTTGGAGGAGCTCACCATGTTTTTAAAGGTCAAGGCTAAATTTGGAGGGGGCGCCTCCTTGGGCCCACGTTTTTACCCAAAGCTCATCCAAGCCATTGATTGAGAGGAAGATCTTGGTCAAATACCTAGATCTAAGGGTGTATATTGCTTTGGCATGGATCAAAAATCTCAGCCATTGATCAAGAATTAATCCAAGGGTGGAGATTGATGGAGAGGAATAAAAGCCAAAAACCTAGATCTAGTGGTGGAGATTTAACCTAGATCTAGATCTAATCTCAGCCATTGATCTTCAAAGGGTTGGGGGTCTCCCTCAACTATAAAATGAGGGCCTCACTCCCTCATTTAGATGCTCTCTCATGCTATTGTTATGCTGCCGGATTTCTTCTCTACTATTCTCTCACACTTTCGTCTTGCCATTGTAATGCTCTTGCCCTAGCTGGGCCATAATACAAGTGAATCTTTGGAGGAAGCTTTGGTGTCTTGTCTACATGCCATTTTCTTTGTGAGGTAACCTGCTGTGTGATTTGTTTTAGTTACATTTGTATTAGTTTAGATAACTCTCCACAAAGTATTTTGTGGAGAGATTTGCAAGTAGAAGTGTTTCTGCTTTCATTTGTGAGTAGCTTGATAGGATCTTACAAAGTATTTTGTAGGCTCTATTTTTGTGCTCACCTCTAAACTTACATTGTGCAGCTATTATAGATCTATTTGCAGGGATCTAGAGCAAAGGAGCACCCTTGCCACTGTTTTAAAACACTGTTTTTTCAATTCGCACTTTTGTTTAAGAGGGTTTTAAGACTCAGTTTTTATCACTGTTTAGTGATAAAAACCTTGGTTTTAAGGCCCCAATCCTTAGTACATCAATATAGGCTTTTATTTTTGTTGTTCTAACACCATTTAGGTGGCTGAAAACTCAGTTTTCAGCCCTCTAAATGTCATATTTCAATTCGGCCATTTTCCTGTTTTATGCCTGAAACTGGGTTTTATTCACTGTTTAGTGAATATAACCCTTGTTTTAGGGCCCTAACTTCTTGTATATCAGTTTAGCCTTTTATTTCTGCTAGTTTCACATCATTTAGGTGGCTGGAAACTCATTTTCCAGCCCTCTAAATTCCACATTACTGTCACCTATCACATTCAGAAATTTTTATTTTTTCTGTAAATTTGTATATTTTGTACTAATATTTTAACAGTAAAATTTTTAGTGTTTTATGTGATTTGCAGCGAAAATAGTTCGCTGGTTTTTAGCAGGTTGTGCATAAGTAAAGAAGAGTTGCTGTCCAAAAAGACATAAAATTGCCTCAAACTTCAACCGGCTAAAAAGGGCTCCATTCCTCAACTCTTTCTCTCAACTTCTTCTGTTATTGTAAACCCCAAAGAGAGTCTCTTGGGGTATTTTGTAAAGTCTTCTAATCATTTGTAATTTATAAGTAAGTAGTTTTATTTTCTGTTCACCCACCTCTCTTTGTGACAGACTACCATCTCTGTCACAAAGATTGAAGTGAAGTTAGTTCACTGATTTATTTAGTCTACTGTTTTATTTATTCACCCACCTATCTCTGTTACAGACCACCATCTCTGTAACAGAGATTGTTGTGAGGTTAGCTCAAACATTACTTTAGCAGGTTACAGTTTCTTTCAAGTTCAGCTTTTTTATTTCCCTGTTAAAGAGTAATCATACAACCCATATAACCCTGCGTATCCTCTATCCACTTGTCATCTCCCTTTAGGGAATTCAAGCTGGATATGAAAAACAGGGTAAGTGGGGGCTTAGGTAATTAGAACAACACTTTACTAAAATTTCAAACATTTTATTTCCAAAGTCCAAGATCAAGTTCCAGCACTTCCCATAAGGGATATCGCTTGGTGATCTTGTTGATAGTTTTAAAATTTACATTGCATCTTAACCATCAAGATTAAAATTTATTTTTAAAACTTACCAACAACAACTTCCAACATCCTGCTCCTCTACTCGGTTATCACCCTCCGGGGTACTCCGAGATACGACCAGGGGAAAAGGAAGTCGTAGTCTAATAGGCATCCATCTAGAGACTTTTGAATCGATTAAAAACAATCACTCGAAAGCTGCAAGGGGTAGCAGGCTGGGGACAGTCTCTAGGCGCTTTGACGTCCTCCTTGTGAGCACCGGGCCATTGGGGATTGACCTGTGAGCTA
>LPNX010263689.1:155267-217814 GCA_001517045.1 Pseudotsuga menziesii
AATATTCTTGTCCTCAAGCAATGAAGAAACCATACCATCACATCATCAATCTTCCACCATCAACCATGCACTTAATGTGAAGACTAAGTACCAATGATACCCGGATCCCAAATGATCCTCATAAATGCAAGGTGCAATATATATTCTCCTATGCAATGCATTAGAGGCACATGGAAGTCATCATGACACCCTGTAAGAAAAACATAAGTCCATCCAAAAGCATGTAGGAAACCATAACGAACTGCTGCAAAAATGAACCCATGGAGAAGAGATGAGGTGTGCTTCCTCAAGCCAACCAACCACAATGTGTTCCCAATGAGCTTCCCATAATCAACAATGCTTGGGTCCCATTGCTTGCTCACTCTCCTAGTGTAAAATGTCATCAAGAACAAGTCCCGCAAGTATCGGATGCCAAGGTCCCAACACTTGCGCACCCCATCAATACATAGTGTGAGTACATACAAATTAGAATGTGGGATGCCCAAGTCCAAATGCTTGTGCATCTCTACCATGCACAAGCTCTCCCAAAACAATACATCAAAGTAGGAGGGGTACAATGTCCTCCTAATTATTCCAACCAAGTGTGGAATGCCAGGATCCCATAACTGGCGCATTCCATCAATACATAGAGTGGTACAAAATAATACATCATGGGGAGAGGTGCCAGGGTCCCAAGTTCTACTATGCATTCTCCCATACATCATGAGCACTAATATAGATACATCATAATGAAACAGAGTGAAATGATACAGAGATATGCCACTCCCAATGTGGCTGAAGTGATCATCCATCAAAGAACACTCAAGAAGCTTGCACCTCCAATCAAGAAAATCATCATGTGTCAAAAGCACACAATCATGAAGATACCAATCAAATCTAATCCAGTAACATAGGTGAGGATCCTATGTCTCATAATGCTGCAAGAAAGAATCAAGATGTCTCATCATATGTTCTCTTATCCAAGCAATGGATGAAGAACCTCCATCAATCAAAGAAGGAGCCTCCAAGTGGCTCAAGGAAGTGCATCCATGAGTAGAAGTGATACAAAACAATGGATGTAAATGCTGCTCAAAAGGAATTGGTGCACATATCATAGGATCATCATGAAGGGTAGGAGTCTCATACTCCTCATGTGGCATTAACAGAAAAAACCCCTTCACCCAAACTTCACTGGGATGAAAACTAAAAGAAGTAATAGTGTAGGATGGAGTGTAATGCACCAACTCATCCTCTAAGTCAAGAAATTGGAAACCTCTCCTCCAGGCTGGCTCCATGTGCGTAGGGTCATGTGCCTCTTCCACGAGTGCGAGACTTGCACTATGAGACAACTCGTGTTCTTCTTCATCCATGGCAAGTGTTTGCCATTCAGCTTGCTCATCTTTCAACCCTTCAAACATTTGCAAATCAGTTTGAATCTCATGGTTCACCACACCATGAGGAGTCTCTCTGCTATCATCCATACAAAAATCAGAAACATAAGAAGGAGACTGTGAACTTTGCAATTCCTCAAGAAGTTGCTCATTTTGGATCTTAGATTCTTGAAGTGCTTCTTGAGCATCCTTCAGACAATCTTGGGTGGAATTCAATTCATGTTTGAGCTTGCAAATTTCCTCATTATCTCTTATGGAGGCTTCATGTAATATTTCAGCAAGCTCAATCAAATGACTTCTATCAAAAACAAACACATGATATTACCTTTAGTTGTTGATGTTGCCTTCTGGATCTTCTCTATGAGTCCATTGGAAGTTTGTGCCTCCATGGAATCATCTCTGCAAGCCAATTGGGACACAAGTGTGCTAGTAACTTGGAGAATGTCTAGGGCCTCTTGACTCTTTTTGTCATTCATCTTGAGTGACCCTTTAAAATGGGAAAGCTCATGAAAAGAGGCCTTCTCTTCCTCCAGTATAGGATCAGCCTCATGAAGTGCATGTGGTGATGATGAGATCGATCCTGGGACCTCTTCCTCTACTGCAAAATCTTCATCTTCTTCAGACTCGTGTGAACTTGTTCTTGCAGTAGTCTCATCAAGTGGAACCCTTATGTCACCAACATATAGGAATGGACATTCAACTGTAAATGTCTCTCCACGGCACCCATCAGTAGGTACCCCTCCACTATAGCATCCATCAGTAGATGCTATTTGATCCATGTTCTCAGCGAGAGATGCCTCTGGTTGATTCTCAATAGAACAAGTGATAGCTTCATTATGCTGATAACCATCATCAGTAAGGATTGTGATCTTATCCTTCCCAGCACTGGTGTTGGTCTCCTCATTTCGCTCCTCCAAACATATATGATTTTCTCTCCAAGGTCTCTTGCAAGAAGGGCATAGACCTTTCTTCACTAACTCCACATCTTCATTCTTGGGCTTATACCCAAACAAAGCATTCACAAAAAATTCAAAAGGAACTCCTGAGTATGACTTCATCGTAACAGCATATGCTTGATACTGTTGGGGCAAGGTCTTGCAAGTTTCCCTCCACCAAGCTATTTCCTTCAAAGGATCCTTCCTTGGTGGTGTGGTCCCTCTGTCTGCATATTCATTGTACAAGTGGTCACAAGAGTAACCATCATCATCATCTCCAAGTGTGAAATGGGTAGAGATATTGTAACAGGGTTCCTCATCCACATAGCTGCCATCATATTGTTTAAAATCATTTACCTCTGGGGCACAGAAAGAATACTCTTCCTCATACGGCTCATACTCTGAATCTGAACAAGACATGGCTCTTACAGCTGGCAAGACTTATGAAAATTACTTGTTTTCCAACTGCTTTAACTCGTTGAGTTTTCAAATCTAATTTAATGTGACTGAGATTTGACAAACATTCCAGCCCATACACTATAATTATTCCCAAACAGAAAATGCAGAGGATGTCTGATATTAAATAATTTTCTGACTTGTTACAACAGCCAAGCTTGCACTGTAAGGTGACCTTCGATCTGATTGCCTGGGAACTCCTACAGTTGTCAACGATGAATAGGCTATCTAACACGAGAAGGAGAGTCTTCCCAATACGTTGTGTGTCCAACATATGATACCCACAACTTTGTGAGCAATATCCAGACTCCTCTTCTTTCTATTGTAGCGACATCCCCTTTAGTTTCTTGTGTTCTCTCCTCTGAACTGTGATGCGTCCTCTCCAATAGCGTCTAGCAGTGGTTGCAAGAACTCCTGTTGCAGTCTTAAAGAGTCTGGAACTTCCTTTCTTAAAATAGAAAGATGATTTGTATTAGATATACCCGGTGGTTGACCCCAGAAATCTGCAATCGTAAAACACGATCTGCCGAAATCATCAGCGCCACAGCTTGATCGCCCGTGTCCCTAGTTATGCCGGGACCATATGTATTCTGGATTGTGATTTGCCTGGCTATGAAATCTGCAGCAAGCACAGTCACCGTTGCTGTGAAATCTGTCTCGGCTGTCGATTTCGCGCTATCATTCCAAGTGATGATCGTGTTGTTGGCATCCGAGCCGACCAGAGTTATGAATGGCTTCTCTGCAGGAACAGTCACCTTCTCCCTATAAGTGCCCGGTTTGACGTTAATGACAATAGGCTTCTGGTTATTTACTGGAACTGCGTTGATGGCTTGCTGAATCGTAGTGAAAACACCTTTACCTCCCACCGTAGCTACCGTGAGAACAAGAGTCTGGGCAGAGGCAGGCTGCACATGAATTGTTTGCAGCGATGCCAATAATAAAAAGATAATGAGCAATCGTCTCACACTGCTGAAGATAATTGCAGACCTCAACCAGACTTCCTGTAGATGTCTGAATATGCAATGTAACTTATTTCCAGCTCATGAGCAAGGAATATTCTTAGCATATTTCAGTGGCATATGTTAGCCATATGTATCTTCAAGTGGCAGACAGTGCAATCCCCAACATCCACTATTGTTCACAGTCACACTGAGATTGATGAAATAAGAGTGTTTACATGGAAATGAAGGGACCAACAAATAATATATCTGTTATTGAAGATGGTAGCGGCCCCCTTGAGAAGATTTCTCTAAACATAACACTCTTCAGCATAAGTCATCTCCAATGGTGGCCCACGATTTGGACTGGACTGAGACTTCTTCTTTAACAATGCATGCGACCTTTCAGCACTGACAAGGAATCTCCCAATGTTGCGTTTACAAGTGAATGTTGGCAAACGGTATGGTAGTTTTCACAACTGATATTTGGATGTTATGATTGCCCACGACCACTTTGACCAAGCAAATCGATACAGCTGCAAGACATCTGCCCCAGTGGAATCGGCCTCCCAAACTGCCAACGATCTTTGCTAAAGGGATCGCCTAATTTCCTTGGTGATTTTCGGTACTCTGAAATTTCAAGCTTTGAGAAATCTAATCTCACAAGGTTGATTCGACCTCTACAGGAATTTGGCCCTAGCAAACACGGTCTTCCACAAGAAATTAGCCAAGCAAGAAGACAATGGACTGAAAATGTCAAATGAAGCTAGGTTGGAAACCTTGGGTGTGGGTGCATTTCCTAACAGGATGGCAAGATCACCAGCTCTAATTTTTTAAATTAAATGCAGACGTGAAATGGAAACCCTCAATAACTTCCCATTCAGGCTAGAAATGGAAACCCTCAATAAATTCCCACTCAGGCTGGCAGGAAAACCAGCTCTGATACCACTGTAATATCCCTGATTCCGGTGGGTCACGAAATCTATAAATTTGTCAACCTTGATCAATTTTACATTGATTTATAACTTTTACCAGCAACATGTGTTCTCCTAGACATTTCATCAAACACTTTAGACACATTCCATAACACATCACAATGGCGAGATAATATGGGCACCTTTATTATTACTAACAAAGAGTAAACAGTACAATAACTATGGCTGTGATATCAGCTACCAAAATACATCCAATAAGAACTTGAAAGGTGATGCCAACCCGGATGATGAAGCTCCAATGAAGACCCTGAATGGATCCTCCCCCTTTGTCCAGCTAGGGTGGGTCTGTCACACCACCGAAACTAGACCAAAATGGATGGATGGAGTTTGCCAACCCCGAACAAAAACTCTAGGCTAACCCCTAGACGGTCTTAAGAACAAATCTCCAAATATTCAAGCATGCCCTTTTCCCTTTGCCTCTGCCGCCTTTTATCCTTGAAAAGACTCCAATACCATGGGTAAATACCATGGGCCAATGAAAACCATGTTCTATTATTTACTTTTTGCCCATACCATAGAAAAATACTATAGAACAGCAGAAACCATGCCTTGGGTAATTATTACGTCACCATTAATAATTTTCTAAATTCTTCTTAGGTGACCTTGGTCTATTAGGCCAGAATTGGGGACATGACACACTTATACCATTCTTTTATGTCTCCAGATCATTCAAAGTAGTTAGTTTTCCCTAGTTCTCATGCTGGATTGAGTTATGGTAGATTTATCATTTTCCAGAGGATGTACCAACAAAAATAAACTAGAAATCTCATTGAAAAAATGGATTTGTCCTCCTGGGTCAAGGAAATGGCTTGGGATTTTGGCAGATGATGTGTCTCAGCATCCTAGACAGTCCTTCAACAGTTTTCATCTTACTACTTTTGGTCATCTTACTATTCTGAAGAAGTTTGCGGGGTTTTCTCCTGTATGGTTTTCCCGATGAAAATCTTTGTGTCTTGTGTATCTTTTACATCTTATGCATTTTGCTGTACTTGTTATTCTTTCAGATAAAGATACTAGATAATCTAATCAGATCTTAAGAAAAACTAGCACCCTTCATCTGTAGTGGACGAGGCACTTGCGGTGTCACAGGTTAGCTACCCCACCTCTACTGTCCTAGATGGGATACCTTTAGTGGGTAGCTACACATTGTGTGAGAACAGGTATTGCCAGCTCCTTCTTGATTCCTGTCTTCTTGTAGAAATCCTTGAGCTTGTTTCCTATATACTCACTTCCATTATCTATTCTCGAAACTCTAATCTTCCTTTTTGTCTGGTTCTCCATGAGAGCCTTAAACTCCTGAAACTGATTGAAGACCTCATCCTTGGTTTTCATAAAGTAAATACAATTATATTGCACAAACATAGATACATAACTAAAGATCCCAAGGTATGTTTGTTTGTTTGCCTATGCTTGAGAGAAAATAATGAAGATGCAAAATAGTGTATGTTGTGTATTGCCAAATTTTCTTTACTTATTGTGGAGAAAGAGCCTTGCTATTTTGAGAAGTTGACCAAGCTTTTTCTTGTGGAGCGCAATATCTAGTTTGCATCTTGCACACTTATCCATGCAGTTTGTTGGAGTTACCACCTTGGGATTCACACATGTGAAGTGGTTACACATGCACCTTCTTGACCACATACTATTTTGAGAAGTTTGTTATGGTATCAAACCATTGGACAACTGAAGAGATGCAAGACAAGATGAATCTACACAAGTAACTCATGGAGATGGCCCTAAGAAGTCGGACTACATGTTGAAGAGAAACTTAGAAGGTTGGAGATTGGAAAATATGATTGAGAAAGTTGATTGACTGATCACAATTGACTTGGAGATTGTTGCGGGGTAGAGAAGAAGAAGGTTCCTTGAGGAAAGGATAAAGCTCTACTTTGTTACCAATGATATCAAGCATTGCAAACATGGCCCCTTTATTGTGGGGGAGCACCTTGCTCTTGCTCTTGAAGCTCGCTCCCTTCGGGAGATCACTCCCAAAACACTTCCAGTTTTAAGAGTTCGCTCCCTACCTCTCCTATTCTAGGTTGATCATTTGATGACAATGTTATGGTACCTCCCTTCTTTGCCAAGCTCCTATAAAAGATGTTATGGTTGATAATTTTGTTGGGCACAATGATCACATTAAGAGGGGGGGGTGAATCAATGTGTAGGCAAATTAAACCCTTTTTTTTAACTTCAACCAATTTAGCAGAGTTCATCAATACATTATGCTACTAAGTACTTCATTATTACATAAGCATTCATCAACTAATTTAACAATGAATCATAAACATGTTATCACTAGATCACTCATTAGGGGAATTTTGAGGTCTAAAATGGGCCTCATAAGAAATATAATAAAATATTGTAAGTTTGTCATTTTGTAGGGAAGGTTTATTTACAACTCACCTTTTGCATTACAATTCATGTAACTATGGTTAAGTTAAAGTGAAAAGATGCGCACAAATAAAATTAATAAAAAATAATCTTTGATATGACTAGAAACATGGGTACTTTTGAATGCATAAATGCATTAAAATAAAGTAGTCATAAAATAAAGTAAAACATTTTAGTTTTGAATTATAAATCTAAATTAAATTTTTGTAAATAAATTCCTGTGTTACTGGATCCACCACCTGAGTGTGTAGGATCCACGGATCCGTGGATCCGATACGTATTCGGATCGGATCCACTTCGGATCCACCATGGAAACGTATCCCCTATAGAAGGAAACGTATACTGGTGCCATGAAACGGATCCTGTAAAAAATAAAAAATAAAATCTTGAAATTTTGAAACGGATCCTGTGAAAAATTAAACAATTCCTGAAATTTTCAAATGGATCCTGCAACTTCTAGTGCTTCTATGACCCATTGATCCCCCCAAAAAATTATTTTTAATGAAAAACTTAAAAAACCTTAAACACCTAATGGCTAAAAGCGTAAACCCCATTCCTGCTCAAGGTCTGATCTATCCTAATGTCAAGATATGCTCTTGAACTCTGATATATCAATATCAAGGTCTGCTCTCAACGTTTTTATTTGATATATCTGTATGATCTATGTCTGCTTTCAAGGGCTGATCTATCTTTATGTACTATGTTGTTGCTCACTTCACCCACATTGTTCTGTAGTCTTGCCATAGCGTTCAAGAAAACCACTTTATTCCCTGCTGATAAAGACATGTGGATGTGGCTCACAAAAAGACTATTATGACCTGCTTCAAGTTCATGCTGAAATGGTTTTTAAAATTATCAATATCACAACTTATCAAATTATCAGTTATGGTACATGAACTCTCTTTTTTGGCAATAACTTATATTTCTACTCTTGTGTTTCCTAAATAGTTTTGTTTCTTCATTCTATTTTTCTATTTATTATAAAAATATTTTTATATTTGTTTGTACTTGTCGTTTCCCCGCCGTATCCGGATCATGGGTTTTAAAAAATCTAGCGAATTCGTATCTGTGTCCTGGTAACTGAGATAAATTCTAAATTATACTTATTTAAAATAATTCACATTAATAATTATTTATTTTATATATTTACACATTTAATATAAAATTTTAATCTTTATTCTTTAATTAAATATAACATTATATATTATATTAAAATATGATATATAATAATTCTAATATATATTATATTATATTTTAATATAATATGATATATGACCATTTATATGAACGCATAAAATATGTGCCTTTATATTATAACAAAAAGAAAATATAAAGAGTAGATTATGTTATATAACTTAAAGATGTTGCTTTATATTATATATTATATGTATTATATCTCATAATAAAAGTTATAATATATGATAAAAGTTATAATATATGATGTGATATAATATACAATAATTTGATTATATTATAAAATTGTATATATACAATATAATTTTAGGAGCATAACGCAGACATCATTCATGGATGGATAAAGAATTCCGCTTTAGCAGAACACTCCACTACCTCCAAACACCACATTCTCTTGGAAGACGCCAAAGTCATCGCCATCATTGACCATTACACAAGAAGACGAGTAAGAGAGGCGATTGAAATTGAAAAACACCCTTTCAATATCAATCGGGACAACAGATGGAAACTTAGCACAGCGTGGGCTCCTATCATTAACAAGATAAAAAATAAAACGATGACATCTTAATAATGTTTCTAAGGGCCGACATTAATTAGGTTAAATAACATTATTATTAATAACATCTTAATAATAATGTTTATAAGCGTCAACATAATTTAATATTCAGGCTAAATAACATTATTAATAAGAAAACCAAATTGAAAGTTTAGGTTGGGAAACTATAAGGTATCTCCTGAAGATGGGTTGAACTATCTAGCCCGAAACATCGAGTAATTTCGGCATTTTCACACGGGGTTTTCTTCGATTGTAAATATGTCCACCCGTGAAAGCACCAATGAAACAATAAAATTTATTTATTATATAAAATCTAAAAGTACTAAATCATAATTGTATGTTTGACTTTTAATTAATAATATATTTTAATATTCAAAAGAGAAAGTACTTTAAAGTGAAAGTACTTGAAGAGTACTAAGTACACAAATATTATGTTTGAAAGTAATTTATGAGTACCTTTTCCATTATGAGTATGGTTAACTATGAATTTTCATCCATCATTTAGAATTTGACAAGTAAGTAACTTTAACTCAAGCAATGCCACCTCAACCATAAGGGATGATGCCATTCTCTAGAATTTGATTGGTTATTGTAAACTTGATTTTGATGGTACAATTTTTTGTTTTGAGGCCCATTTTTCACGTCAAAATTCTCCTAATGGAATCACAACACAAGAGGACACAGGATTTGTATAGTAAACTTGTTTATGTATTATACATGGAAGACAACAATCTTCGTGAATACAATCAGCATCAACTGATACAAAGAGCACCAACTCTAGCAACAGGACCCAACCTGGTTTTCTTAGCTTCAACTAAGAAGGGTTGAGGTATCCAAACTTCAAGGTGCAAGACTCAGCTTGCCTTCACGTACTCATCACTGTCATGTCACAAGTTATCCTTGTCCCGTCATCAACTCAATCCAGCATTGGTCAATTACTGCTCAAACAACTTGTCCACTGCCGTCACTATCATGTCAATTCAACTTGTCATGTCATGTCAATCAAGCATGCCACTGCCAATGGCTTAAAAGATGTCACTGGTATGTCACTGTAAAGCATGTCATTGTCTTCATGGATTAAGATGACTGTCAACACCTACTGCCATCATCTTCACTACATCACTATACTGTCATTATCTTTAATCACTGTAAGAGAACATATACCACTGTCACATGGCACATAACACAGCTTCATTATATCCTATTTACAGCCCAAGGATAGAAAGAATGATGCTTCATCAATTCGACTGTAAGGCTTGAAAACAATTTAGAGAAACTTCATTAAGTGCTCACTATGACCCAATCTGTAATGTTTGTTGAAGCCCTAGATTGATGCTTACTGTGGCATGATCTTCATGTTTACTGTAGCTGCAAATTGTGTCTACTGTATACTCCAAACTTTACCTGCGGCCAGCCTCAGTCATTTCATATCACCGAATTCAGGGAGAGATTTATTGCTGCTGCTGGTGTAAAACTTCAGATCTGTCTTCCCAATTGCTGCTGCCCCAAAGAACTGATTAGAATGTTGATTTTTAAGCCCCCACCGAAATCAGTCTTCACATAACTATCCTGTTGAAAAAAAAAACTTGCAAGTGAAATACTCCTGTGACTGCCTCGGTCTTTTTCACCCGAAAATTAGAGCTAAATTCTTCTTAAATTCGTGTGTAAAATGAATGGAATGAAGGTGTATTTATATAGAATTGAACCCCCAATTTTATGGGGCCGTCCTTCCCTAAAATATTTAATTTTATCATTTATCATTTTTTATATTTTAAATTCTCTTTTGTTTGGTCGGATGACCCAAAAAGGTGGGGTAGACCAACTTCAAAAATTTATCTCTCTTAAACTGTAAGGAGTTAGGAGACGCTCCACATATAACCGGAAAGGGCTTGACGAGGACTTATGATGGGCGTATTTGCAAATACTTGTTCTAAGACCCTTAAAATCTTCAATTTGTTCAGGACGTCAAAGATCCCACACATGAGAGTGCCAAAGACCATTCCACCAACTACAAGAGTTTCAAAGTCTTCTTCAACATATCAAGGCATGTCCATGGGTTCCACCTCCATCAACATCCCAATAGCCATATAACCACGAAGAGAACCATACATCACCATCAACAAGCTACCAAGTGTGTGGGTTCAAGACCCAAGGCACCACACGCAAGGGTTTCAAGGACTCATTCAAAGATATCATATAATATTTAAACAAGATGCTTTCCATGGACTTCAAGCCCATCACATAGGACTCCATTATCAAGTACAAAGGTACATTTAAGCTCTATCCTAAGTCACTTGGTTCGAGTTCATGTTCAAATTTGGGGACATTGATATTCGACAAAAATTCGGCGATTTTTTTTAACAAATTCGTGTTCCCACTAAAATCGGCGAATTTCGATTTTGAAAGCTAAAAAACGTCGAATCCGGTGACTTAGGCTCTATCATGATCATATAATGTCCAAGAGCCATGATACCACCATGTATGTGGGTGCCAAACCTTCTCATGCATAATGACCATTTCCAAGGGTTCCATGACCCCAACAAGGGCTACATGGGCATGAAGGTCTTCATCGCAAGAGTGGGTTCCATGAACATCATGTGGCACATACCAAGTATGTGAGCTTCATGACCGTATCCAGTCATGACCTCTTCAACAAATGACCATAGAATGGTCATTTGTACCACCGTGTGCTACAAGGCGCACACCATCAGTGAATGGGCTTCAAATCCAGGCTACCACAGCAGGGGCATGTCCAATCGATCAACCATCAATCCTATCATCCAGCTGGGCATTGTATGTGGGTAAAGGGTGATCAAACCCATGCCAAACCTGTGCAAGTGTCCATGATCAACTCATACCTGCTCATTAAGCTTGTCCACTGTAGGGGACCTTGGTGGCATCAGTGACAACCTAATGGGCCTACAAGTCCTATGTTGGCATCAATGACAACTTAATCAACACATTTGATGATAATGTTTTAAGTTATAACTACTATATGATTGATGTTATATGGTTTAATTCATGTTTTCTATAGCTAATTCAACATCCTACATGTTTTTAGATATAAATCTATCAAAATATATTAAAATATATACTATTTAAAAGACACTCCTGAAACGCTCCCGAAATAGGAGCTTTTGATAATTTCGCTTTTTGCTCTGCTCCCCACTGCCAACAACGTAGCATGACCCTATGGATGTGGAATCCTGGAGGTTGTGCAAGATTGCTGATGTACATAATCATTGGTCAACATTTCTCTAAGATTGATAATTAATGGAGCTTCTTCCCGTGAGGATTCTCCTTAAAATGTTTGTGCACTGTGATGAATGTTTATGAGATTAATTTTTTGTTTCTTATTCTGTTAAATGCTTGACAAGGAAAGAAATCTAGGCCATAATATCTCATTAGACACAGTCAATTTTGTTTAAATGGAATCCATGGTGTAGATACATTGGGTGATTTTGACTTGCCCACTGGAAAACAAAATCAATCACATAACACCATTGGATCCTTAATGTTTTCTTAGTTGGCTGCATCATCATTGTTATTGCTTAACTGTCTGCTTTGAAGTTTGAACTACCTTGGATTGTATAATATTTCTCTTTGGTAACATCTTTTACTTGTTGCTTATCTTTGTATTTATCATTAATCATTTCAAGGCCCATCTCACAACCTAAAAATGAACTCTGGGATGGAAAGACTCCTGATGTTTTTGTGGTTATCTCCTCGATTTGGCACTCTATTCTATTCTATCTATGTTTTGATGCGCGCTTGAAGAAAACTATTAATCATGCATTTTTCACATCATCTCATCTTGATAAGTGGTTTTCTCTTGGTAGGTCTTTACCACTGAATGATGAACTAAAGGAATATGCCAGGGACATACGTGAATTGGAGGACCAGCTACATGAGCTTTTTATTCAGGTGCAGCAAATTATTGAAACTGGAGATGAAGGGACTGCCCTGGAGTTAATTAATGCTAACTATGAAGCAGTAACCGAGCAGTTAGAGATGGGCGTTAAAGGTGTGGAGCAGGCTGCTATGCTTGACATTCTAGCTCAGTTGCATATGAGTCTCTGTGACTTCAAGGTTACTGAGAATTTGCTTGAGCAGGTATACTGTATACTCTGATTTGTGTAAGAAACTTTAAAAAGAGTGGCAAGAGAAACAAAACATTAAATCAATATATCGTATTTTAATCATTTTTTCTTTTGACATAATAACCTGGGTGAACAATATGCCACAGAAGTGGAGAAAGCCTGTATGTTTCATAACTGAGACAAATATTTCTGAACATAAATGTATGCGTACCATTGCAGTTCAAATGGAAGGATCCATAATCCACTTGTGTGAATTAGGTTCCATTGACGAGTACAGAGTCCAGATGCACTAGATAGAGACCATAGCCAGCTTTGACTCTCTTTCTACCATGGTTCACTTTCCAGATTTGTTTATATCTGAGTTGAATTACACTTGCCTAGGGACACCTATTCTACTCATAACTATAACTATATTTTCTTTGTAGTTAATTAGATGACATAATATATTGTCAAATTAGTCAATTCTTTTCTTAGATACGAATAATTTTATGTTCTTGAATGCTTTTTTTCACAGTTTATCATTGTGGTAGATAGTTTTCTGGAAAACCAGTGAGTCAGAGTATTGAAACATTCTCAATGTTTCGAGTGAAGACTCCACTCATCTTCAGGGGATAGCTTTACAGATGGCTAGTAAAGAGAGAGCCATTGATTAGTAATTGTAGGTTTCAAGTTTTAAACTAGCAGGCTAGTAAGGACTAGGAGAGAGCCATTGATTAGTAATTGTAGGTTTCAAGTTTCAAACTAGCAGGCTAGTAAGGAGAGAGCCATTGATTAGTAATTATAGGTTTCAACTTCAAGTGTTAAACTAGCCGTCTGTAAAGCTATCCCCTGAAGATGAGTGAAGTCTCCACTTGAAACATTGGGAATGTTTCAATACTCTGGAGCCTGACACCGTGTGTTTCCAGATACCTATCTACCACTATTTAATGTTCATCAACGTTGGTCTGTAAATTGAGTGGTATTTTAGGACTTGGCTTTTCTTTTCTTTTTCCACTTTTGTTTCCCTTTCTTCTTTTAATAACCTCTGTAATTTTATTTGTGCTTTAAACTTGCTGTATTGCATATGCAGACACTAATGTGTATATTTTATATATGAATCAGTATAAACATTTTTTTTTGTCTTTATCTTCATCTTCCTATCCAGTACAGCTCCTACTTTTAATGTCTGGTTTTGTGTCCATAAATGAGGATGTGTCAGTATATTTGTATCTGCATCAGTAAGGTTGCCACACGAGCAACCTTCGAGGACAGGTATTTGTGGTCTTCCTTTCTATGTGATAAATGTTTTTTGTTTTAAATGTTTGCATGCTATGCAGATAAAAGAAATATTGGCAGAGGTTGGAAATCATGAACCATTGGTTGACAAGATTTTGGAGCACATGGGGAATATGTACACAGCTCTTGAGAAGCCAGAGGAAGCTTTGCCTCTGTACACAAGAAGTTTTGGAATTCAAGAGGGTGTCCTTGGTAAATGTATTTTATTTCTTGTACTTTAGGTATTTTCCATTAAAGCAAATGCCCAGGGCATCTATAACCACCCCTGGAAGACTGATAATTTTATGCTTATGATGCTTAGTTCCAGGATTGTGTTGAGAGGAACTTCATGTTTTATGAGAAAATCTCATCTTCATTTTTACAAAGAGCAATAGATTGAGTCATGCATCTTTAGAATTTATGTCATTTCAGTTTGAAAGGTGATTGTGGATGCGATTTGATTGGTTTTCCCTAGCAAAACAGTGAATAAATTGATAGATTCTAACAAATATATTAGAGAAGAATAGGGAATATTATTGGCAGGCAAAATTCCAGTAATTGTTGTGACCCTTAAAATCATGCTGTAAGTTTGTTGAGAAAGAGAAGAAAATTGCTCAATTTCCCTCTCTTGTCTATGGTCAAAATTGAAAGATGGGTAAGCAAGAATTAGGCGACATTTTTATTTTTGAGCTGGTGAGACAAATGCTGAAAGAGAGTTGTGCACTTATTGTACGAACACATTCTCTCCTTGGCATGGGAGCTCTGCATTTACCATGTGTGTAATAATGAATTGTGTTGGTGACTTGGCAAATCAAAAGGATGGACAATAAAAGTGCATTAATTCACCTCTGTTTTCCCTCAGAAGATGGCAGGCCTATGTGTATGGGGTTCGGTCCTATGTGTATGGGGGTTGGCTCATTGAAATGAGCTGTTAGAACTATTTATCCAAAGACCAGATAAGGGGAATGTGGCTTCTCATTATTGTTGTCCATACCATGTTCTTAAAGAACACTCAAGGTATTGTTGAATTGAATGCCAAACTGTGAATGAACTGCACCAAATTTCTCCTTTAAGTTTTATGATAGATAAGATAAGAATATATAAGATAATTTTATTAATGTCCAGCAAATGAACACAGAAGTGTTTTTGGAATTTCAATATGTTTGGGTAATGCAGGAATAACAATAATGTTCGATTAATCCATCAGGTTTCATTTGAAACAAAACTACACGACTCTGACTTGGGAATTAATTGGCAAGCCAAAAAGTAAGGGTATGACTCGAGCTGGGGGAATATTAATGGAAAAACATGGCATAAAACTCAACAGATAACTTGAAACTTCACTTAAAAAAGGAGATTTTCATGCCATGACATCAAAATAAACCAATGTTGGAAATATCGTTTCAGGGAATATATTGTTGATTTTTCTAAGCAGCCTCGAGAGCCATTCTCTTAGGAAAATGGGGCCACCTAGTCTAGGACCACGGTGAAGACTCAACCTAGTGTTGAGTGACCATTTTGTTGAATGGTAGATATCTGGTCTGGGACCATGATATAGAGCTAGCTCTGCCCTGGGTAGACTCAACCCAGTGTTGAGTGACCATTCTGTTGAATGGTAGACATCTGGTTCGGGACCACGATGTGTACCAGTCTAGTACTGGTAGACTCAGCTTAGTTCTGAGTAGCCATTCTCTGGGAGAATGGAGGCGCTTGGTTTGTTACCAAGTATTTGACCTAGGGTCAAATTATGCAGCCCATGGCTAAGGCACCTGGTCTGTTAAAAGGAAGGCACTATAAGCCCTAGACTGGGTCTAGACTCTAGGCATGCGTGACACTTTGACCCTTGATCTATGGGCTTTGTGTACTTCTCCAAGGCTTAGCTACCCTTGTTTAAGTTACCCTAGTACCAAATCTAGGTGTCACACAGAGTGTGAGATAAAAGCATTAGTAACTCTCTTGGTTTATGATGATGTACTTTTGGAATCAAAAGGACCACAGGTAATGACCACAGGGGGCATTTGAAAAAGGCTAAATGGTAAAGTAAAAAATACATAAGTATTTTTGGACCATAGGTGAAAGTAAAAAATACATAAGTATTTTTTTGGACCACAGGCAATGACCACATGGGCATTTGAAAATAGGCTAAAGTCAAAAGTCAAAAATAAATAAGGACTATTGGACCACAGGTGAAAGTCAAAATAAATAAGGACTTTTGGTAAAAGTCAAAAATAAATAAAAGGCCTTTTTTTGTAAGATGGTAAAAGTGAAACTAGGAAAAGATTAAAATATTATTATTTTATCTTTTCTAATTTTGGCCCACTTACAGGTGACTCAAAACTATAAAAGAAGATCCAGTCAATTCATTGTGACACACACACTTGCTCTCATAGGTACAATTGCTTAAGATTGAAGAAAGAAGATTCTATGATTGTGCCCTAGCATGGATTAGGGCATCATCATCCTCCATTGAAGACAAACCCTAAGCTAGGGTTTCTTATCTTTTTTGTCTTAAGGGTTTTACCAAACCCTCATCTTCAGCCAAGTTCAGATCTAGGGCAACCATCTTTAGATCTTTAGATCTAGGCAGCCAAGTTTAGATCTAGGGAAGCCACCTTCAGATCTTCAGATCTAGGGCAACCATCTTCAGATCTGGGAAGCCAAGTTCAGATCTAGGGAAACCACCTTCAGATCTTCAGATCCGGGAAACCATTCTCCAGATCCGGGCAGCCACCTTCTTTACGGGCAGTCTTCTTTCCAGTTTCGGGCAGATCTGATATTTTTGGGCAGATCTGATATTTTTGGATCGATCTGATATTTTTGGACAGATCTTATATTTTTGGGCAGACTGTTGTTTTGAATAGTACTGGTCTTTTCCAATCATATCTGGAAATTTCAGTTACTAGGGTTTGAAACCCTTGTTTTGATTTTCACTGAGAAAATTTACTGTAAACTGTGGTTAAGTCCAGATTGGGGTTTGAGGAACTTTTTGAAGAATTTCCTAAGTCATCTCATTTACGAGATGAGCTACTAATGTTTTTTGGGGTTTTTGTCCTTTGAAGGTTTCCCTAGTGAAAAAATCTTGTGTCTATTGTATTGATGTGATGAATGTATTTTTACTACACTTGTCAATTGTTGTTTAAGTTGATCTGCAAATTTTTTAAGTATTTTTGTTAATGCTAAAATTCAACATATATTGCCGAGGGTTTGGAAAGAAACTTATTGGAAATATCAGAAAACATTGAAAAGCATAAACTTGGCTTTGAAAATCTCAGAAAGACTCAGAAAAATGGGTAAACTGAAAAACTCGAAAATTGTTGGATCTTTGCAATATTGAAATAAAGGCATTTAAAATTTGAACGAGTAAAATTAAATATGCAAATGTGAAATTTTACATATATTTCAGAGTTAAAATATTTTTTTAATATTATACAAAAGTTCAAAATTTTATATGCGTGGGCATGTGCAAACTGAAAATCCTTGAAGTTAGTCCAATCGCTGTTGCATCATCCATGTAGATGGCTTTGTCTGAACTTTTCTTCCTGTTATGCTACATATAGTATTGGCATACTATGATTTATTTTTGCTTCATTCTGCTGATGTATTCCAGGTTTTTATGGTGTTTTAATTTTTCATTGCTAATGGGTGTTATTGACTAGGTTGCATTTAGTTAGACTTTCAAGTGAGCCAGCAAAGATGAACAAAGTACTTGTTCAAACTCAGAGCTTAGAGGTCCATCAGGCCTTCTCGGCCTTTTTATTTTTTGTACCACATGTTCATACCCCTTTGGGGAAGTTGTAATAAATGTACTAACATGGCAAACTTTTGTAAGGTGTTGATTGAATTGTCATTGATGCCAATATAAGACTTGCAGTGGCCCTGTTGACCACCAAAACCAACTAGGTGGACAACGATGTACCATGCACATGTATATGTGCCTTGAAGGTAAGAATGAAGTACTTAATGATTATATCAAGCGAGACAACTCTTCCTTCTTCTCTTCTTCTCTCTATGAAATTTTTGCACCCCTGCAGGGGATTTTGTAAGGATATGTCAGCATTGTTACCAACTATTTTGTACCATAGTTGAGCCTCCTGTTGAGCCGCTAGTTGATGAACATGGTCAATGTTCATATCCAGTGTAGCGGGGGATCAGAATGTTTTGCCTAGCCAATTTTGGCTAGTCATTTTTATTTTTATGCTGAAATGACCATGCCCCATGGGTTTTTGTAATAAAGTGTGCTAGTAGGGGTTTTGAGCGGCTGGGTTTCCTAAGACGTAATTTTCAACTAAGGTATTCCAGGGAGTTTTTTCCCTTGTCAATTATGCTTTGCCTATAGCCTAGTATAATCGATGAGGTTTTCTTCCGCTTCCTTCAAAGCTAGAATGCCCGATTTTGAATTTTGGGCCTTGGGGAGTTATTAGAGTCTATCTGATAAGTATGAACCTACTAGACACTAGTTGTATGGTCTATGGTCATTTCTTTGTTAGTTTTTGTACCTTGGAAGATGTTCCCTAGGTGACTTTATTGCTTAAGTCACTTAGAAGAGGGAAAAAGGTGACCCTCACATTAAATGTCACTTAATGAGACTTTATAAACTTAAAGTCACCTTTTGATAAATTTAAGTGGGTGAGTAATTTTTATTTAAGTGATTTAAATAAAAGGGATTTTTATTCTCATTGAATCTCATCCATTGGATTGGCTCTTTTTCCACCGTTGGATTAGATACCCACTTAGGGTTTAGACAAAAAGGCTGAGGGAGGCAATGAGACTTCACTTTTTTCATTTTTTCAGGAGAAGGAAGAAGAGCTGAGAGAGAAGGAGGACGAGCTAGGGCTTTGGCACATTTCCCAAGGAAAATTTTTGCACAGAAATCGAGGAGTATAGGAGCATTGAATGCTGGCACAGAAATCAAGGTGTTTTTATGCACATGAATCGAGGAGAAGTACGGCCTGCATTTAATACTGTACGGCTGCATTTATTTGCATAGAAATCGAGGATAAGTACGGCTGCATTTATTGCTGTACCGCTGCATTAATTTTGCATAGAAATCGAGGAGGATTTGACCTGCATTTAATTGCTGTACGGTCTTGCACAGAAAACGAGGTGTACGGCTGCATTTATTTGTTGTACGGTCAGGCACAGAACTTGAGGTGTACGGCTGCATTAAATGCTGTACGGTCTGCATTTATTTGGCACAGAAATCGAGGGTGTACAGCTGTTGTTAATGCTGGGCACGATTTTCAAGATTTTGTGATAAAATCTTTGGTGGAGATAAGTTGTATTTTCACTGTATTTCTGTCTTGATTTTTGCTGAAGGAAATAATAACTCTCTCTCTCTTTGACTGGTTTTCCCCGTGGGGGTTTTTCCAGGGCTTATTTGGCCAAAAATCTCTGAGTTAAAAATTTATGGTGTGACTGTTGGAATGTGTTTTTCAGCCTGTTAGTATTTTTACTGTGTGTTTAAATTGTTCAGTATATTTTCTTAAGTAACTTACAGCCAATGCAAAACCGGCTGTAAGTGAAAAACACAAAATGTTCATATAAACCAACAAGCAGTAAAACTCAGATTTTCTACATTCTTAGGCCCCGGGATACACTAGAACAATGTTCGAAAAACATTTCCCGTACGCGTGGTGATTTTTTATTTTTTGACTATAGAGAATTAATTAAAATTTTCAATTAATTAAACCATTTTGACCATGGTTTAATTGAAAATTTTCATTTTGTAATAATTAAGTGGTCTGGGGGGTGTTTTTCTAAGCCAAAAACACTCATTTAACCCCTAGACACACTTATCCTAAGTTTCGGACTATTATTTGGCCTTGTAATTAATATTTTCTCAAAAAACCCAAAAAATGAGAAATATTAATTAAAATAATAAAAAATAATAAATTGGAGAAAATCAAAATATATCCAAAAATGCCAAATTTGATTTAATAAAGGGCTAATTAGCTTGGCACATAGTATCTGGGATGATTTCAATCAACATCGGTCAGATTCAGATCAGTATCGGAGTGCAGCAGTTAAACTATCCATCAGGAATTCGCCCTTTCCCAGCTAAAACTCGATTTTGGTTATGTGGTGTTCATCTGTTGGTTTGGTGATCGAATCGAGGAGGGATGAGCCACCTCAACCCCCCTTCATCATTACAACTCAGTTGTAACTCAGTCTCAGATCAGTTCAACTCCGATTCCACTGCCAGCTTCATCCTCAGTCAGGGGTTGTGCATCCTCTCCTTTAGCTCACGTTTATCCATGTGGGAGTTTGTTATTGGATGGAGGAGGTTCCTATGTTGAGGGAGTGGGGGCGCCTTGCCTAAGTGGAGGCCACCACCCCACTCTCACCTTCCGTAACTCAGTTAAACTCCTCAATCTCAGTGCCAAGCTCATTCAATTGCTCTAGTGTGCCTCTTTGATGCCGAGTCCTGATTTAGGGTTTTAGCTTCTCTTTTTTGTATAAATAAGGGTCTCTTACTCCCATTTACAGATCGAGAATGTGCAAGAGAACTCTGCCAATTTTGTAACATATATTTGATTATTGGAATAAAGTGACTTTGGAGGTCTATGCGTGGGCTCTTTGTACATGATTTTCATTTTATGAGGTGATCTTGTTCTTACCCTATTCTCTTTCTTTTGCAAAATATTTGATCAATGCTAGCTCAGGAGGGCTATAAATCTAGCACGGTAGGATAGCCATTTAGAGTCTTAACTTGGTTATCTATGCAAAATTTCCTGAATGCCTGAAGCAAACATGAAGTAGTTAGTTATACCATTGTTTTTCAGATATTTTTCGTAATTTAGCATTCTAGTATTTGATCTTGTGTTTTGTGGATTGAGAATTGTGTTTCAGGTATCACCAAAGGTGGAGAAGGAGTTGAAGCCCAACCACCTCTTCACGAAGCAAGAGCCTTTTAAATCTAATACTTCCACCATGCAGGGTCTTCAGAGTGCTTGATTCCAACTTAAAAAAAACACGGCTGAAAGGGGCTCTTCCTCATCCCTCTTAATCAAAACTTAAAATATTTTCCTCGGTTACAAGATCCACCCATCCTTCTTCTTCTTGCTCTTCTAGATCTACCTCTTCTTTCCTCTTTATATCTTGATTCTTTTTCCTCACTTTTTTCACTTTTCTTGCCTCTTTTTCTCCTTCATTGTTTTCCCTTTTTTTAGCCTTTTTTCTCTTACTTTTAGCCCACCTTTTCTTCACTCTTTTCCACTCCCTTTCTCTCGATTTTTGCAGCCACTTTTCTCCTAGTTGGCTGCCTTGTTTTTACCATTTTTTGCAGCCAACTTTTGCTTAGTTCGCTGCTCCGTTTTTCCTATTTTTTACAGCCAATCTTTCTCTTTGTTGGCTGCCCTCTTTTTCCACTTTTTCAGCGTTTTGGGGCACTTTTTGCAGCCACTTTTTGGCACTTTTAAGCCTTTTTTGCTCCCTTTTTTGCAGCCACCTTTCATCTTTTTGTTGGCTGCCCATTACTTCCTTTTTGCAACCATCTGATTCATTCATTGGCTGTCCCATTTCTTCATCATTTTCAGCTTTTTTTCACTCTTTTTGGCATGTAGTTTTTCCTAGTTTTGATTCAAAAAAGGACTAAAAATTTGCAATTTCGTACTTAGATTAATTTCAATATTTTTTGCATTTAGATTAGTTTTGTTTGTTGACAATAATGGGTGCATGAGTGTTTGGTTTTCTTGTGTAGGTACCAAAGACAAAGTGAACCAAGAGAGCAAGTCCAAAGGCTTGAAGATTGAAGAAGAGTGCAAAACAAGAAGACAAACTCTAAATACATCCTTTGTAAAAGCCATTAAGGCTTCTTTCTTTTGTTTCAGGTTCTTTCAAGGGTTAAAATCCCTTTCATTGTAATCATGAATAAAAAGGCTAAGTGGGGTTAAGCCTTCCACATTTTTTCCTACTTTCCCTATTTGGGGGAAGTGTGTCTTGTGTTTTTTCTTGCCTAGATTAGATTACTTTCTAGACTTAGTTTATTTCCACTAATTGCGAGATTTAATTTTCATCACTTGCATGCTAGTTGCTTCATGTGTATCTTTGTTTTTTTAATTGATATTTCATAAAAAGAACCTAAAGACTCTTGAACTTATCATATGGCAAGTCAAGAGCACTCTCTATCAGAGAGCATTTTGCATTGCATTTGCATCATAGGTTAGATAAGACTCTTGAATCTCACCATAAGGTGGATCAAGAGCACTCTCTATCGGAGAGTTGTGTTTGTTAATAAAATCTTCAACTCACACATCCTCTAAAATTGGAACTTACTATTCTACAGTGTGTATGCTCTACCCGTTTGGGATACCCAGAAACACTGTAACTTGTTAATTCGCACACTTAACTCCAAGTACAATCATAATAAAATTTATCACCCCATAACCAACGAACTGGCGTTGAACGCGATAATATTTCTAAGTTGGCCAATCTTTACTGTGGGCGCTGGGTAGCTCACCTCGTTTGCAGTAGTTGGAAAGTTATCGAACGCCTCGTTGCAAACTGGACGGTCCAACATGTCTTCGAACGAGGCCACTTAGAATATTTTTTCGGTTAGATTCCCAGTACCTTGCGTACCAGTTGTAAATTCCCTTATCCTTAATAAACAAGATCACCTTAAAAAATACACAATAAAATCGACCAAGAGCATTTGCAAAATGATCTCACAAACATCAAAGACTTGTATTTCAACATCCCCAACACTTTGACTCCATTTAAGGCACTGGTCTTTTAATTTTTGCATTATCTTGCTTGGACCATTTGTCCGTTTATTTCTAAGTTATTCATGTGTGGATGCTTTAATTTTCGTCTTCTTATTCAATTTATATTGTGTTTTGCAAATAGCAACGTGGATAGCTTAATTAATTATTGTGTATATCAAAAACTCCTAAGCAAACACTAATTCTCATCTTCCACCCAAAAAACATTTTAAAGATCCTTAGACAACTCTTTTTAGGGACTACTCCCCTTGGCTTCGTTAGGAGTTAGGCTAAACGGAGGAGCTGGGATCAGGTGACAGCACCTGGCTCTTTGCTTGCCCCCAAGGCCACACCTTTCCCACTTAGGAAACAACAGTGCAAAAGATTTCTGCTGATGGTGTGCATTCGGCGGACAACGAGCATGAAGTTCTAGTTTTTTGTAACTTAATCACCTAAGACTTAGTCATTATGGGAAGTCCTTTCATCGAGTGTTTTTTCACTTGGATAATTAAAATTTCTTTTAGAGATTTTAATTATTTGAGTTTTTCACTCAAAATTACCTCCAAAGTGGTGAAAGATGTTCTAGTGATAGAGTCAATGGGGTGATTGGGGCCTAGGAATGTTCTATATTACCATGCTAGACATTATCCAGAGTCTTGCGGAATTTCATTAAGTTTTGCATAGGTTTTTTTAATTTTTGGTCAATAAAAATTGTCACTCAGGACAATTTGTTGTAATCTAAAAGAGGGTTACTTGGTCCTTTATATTGTTGTATAGGGGTATGGGTACCCAAGACAAATGGCATGAGACCCCCTACATCGTTGGGCCAAGTTTGAAGTCATTCATACAAGTATTACTATGGTTTTGGTCACTTTTTCCTAGGTCAGACATGGAAATCAGGAAATTGGGCATTTAATTAGAGAGACAAATTTTGGAAAAGTGACTATAGTCACTTGGGGTGGCCAAGTAAAGGTTCTAATGTTTATATTAGGTTCCTAAGAGAAATTTAAGACCCAAAGCCCCCCCCAGCAAGCATGTAACAAGTTTTGAGTTGTCGACTCTACAAGGGTGCTCCTTCTCTCTTTGATTGGTTGGGTGAGCTAAACTCAATGGAAGGGGCCCCACTATGGTAGTTTCCTCCCTATTTGACATAGCAATAAGGTTAAATGCATTAAATTGGGGGTTTCTCTTCCCATATTTGAGATCCCAAACCATGGTTTTTCCCTCCTTGAGCAAATTCGCCCCCCCTCTATTGGGCCCCCTTCTCTCCCTTGTGACACTTTTCTAGCATGCAAAGAGCCTCTCTCTGTCATTTTTCCTATTTAAGGAGAGCATTCCTCCTCATTTGGCTAGATTCACTTAGTCTCTTGCTTCATTTTTCTCATGCTCTCTCTCTCTCTCTCATTCTCCCATTGCTCCCATTCTTGCTCTCTTGCTCCATTTTTGTCCAAGAGGAGCCATTGTACTTTCAAGTTTGGATGATAATAGAAGAAATCTTTGGAGGAAGTACTGTCCATGCATTGTGATTGAGACGATCTTGTTCCATTCTTGGTTTGTTTTGAATTTGGAATCTCAAGCAACGTTTTTTGCTTGAGAATAGTATTGTAATAGTTTTGTTGCATGTTATGTCGGTTGTTTGCTTATAATTTGGGAAGTTAAAGTATTTCTAACTTGAATATTTTGTTTCTCAAGTCTTTGTGGATTTCTCACTCCATTTGCATTGTTGAGTACAGGTTTCCCAAGTTTGGAGAGTGGGATTCTCAGGTGGGATACCCCATTGTCCAACAAATTTCGAAAAGGACTTGGCATCTTTACTAACATTCTAATTCTTATTGCAGCTCTTAAATAATTCATTTTGCACTCAAATATTATCATTTATCAAGTTTTTACATGCTAGGTTTGCCTTAGAAAATTTCTTGATTTTTGCATGAAATTTTTTGACTTTGTTTAAAACTCAATTCTATCACTTTTGAGCTATAATAGCTTGCTCTTTTGTGCAAGTTTGTTATCTCACAGGGGGAGGGAATGCTCAAGTTTAGCCACTAGCAAGCACCAACAACACCCAACAGGGTTTAATTCAAGTCCCTCGAAAAAAAAGGTTAAAAAATCATTCTTTCTCTCTCATTTATTAATAAATATTAGTGCTGAAATCAACATCTTCGTAACAAGCCCAAGAGAGTCTCTTGGGATTGAGTTTGTTGTGCTTCAGTTTGAGTTTTCAGTACATAGTGATTTTGGTTTTGATGGCATGTAAGTGAAGTGGCTCTGCCCATCCTTGCATTGCCTTGTAAGTTGCTTGGATTTAGATTAGTTTACTTCGTTGTTTATTTCTTTTTTTCCCGCACCTCACAAGTGAAGTGGCTTTGACCATCCATGTGAAATTGCGTTGGCTAGCATTTTATTTTGCTTATTTCCCTTTGCTCGCACCTTACAATTGAGTAGGCTCTGCCTTTGTTGTGATATCGCGCTTGGCTTGTTTTGTTTAGTTTTTGCTTTAAGGATTAAATTTACCGTCAATCCCGTTTTTGCCCTGTATCCTCTCCCCTACACCGGTTCGACCGATCTAGGGTGACGAGAAAGAGCAAAGATCCATGTTGGCTAGTTTAATAGGCACCCAGATAAGTATGTTCATTAGAAAGGAAAAAAAAAAGCTTGACCTGTGGCGCTAGTGGGTTAAAAGCCATAGGGGGCTTTGTGGCACTTTGTGTCCTCCAATTGAGCACCCAACAAGTTTCGAGTTTGACCCATGGAGCTAGGTGGGAACGCTGTGTTCCCATGTTGAGCACACGACAATTTCTCTCTAATTGAAGGAGATAGTCTCTTGAGGTAGATATCCATAATAGTTCATTTCTTTCCAACAAACACCTTAATTCCCTAAGTCAAAGAGAGACATAAAATTTACTAAAACTTAGAGGACGACTTGCATAACATTGTTACAATCATTTACATTTCTCTACTTTACAAGCACTTTATTTTAACATGTTCATTCACTGGAAGTTGTTGTAGGGTTCTTCCGGATAATCCGCAGTAGACATTTTTAGGTCGACGTTTCGATTCCGAATCTGGAACCATCATCAGGACAAGTAGTGAATAGGTAAAGCTGCAGCTCTGGAATTAAATAACGGTTGGTGTGGTTATATAATTAAATTGGCCGACTAGTCCTAGGTTTAAGGAAGGGGGATTAATAAATAGCATAATATAATTTGTTTTACAATTAGGTTAATGTTAATATTTGAAATATCTTAATTTAATTTTAAAGGCTTAAGATTAAGGTTTAAAATAGGGCTTAAAATTAGGGCAAGTAATTTAATTTCAAATATAATTTCGAATATAATTTTTGATATATTCTTGTTTCCAAATTAATTTATTTTAAATTGTTATAAAATATTTATAATATATAAATTGAAATATTAATAAAATCTTTATCAATTATTAAGTTAATAAAATTATAATTTATAATTTATAATAAAATTATTTGTCAAATAATTTTATTAACTTAATAATTGATAAAGATTTTATTAATATTTCAATTTACAAATTATAAATATTTTATAACAATTTAAAATAAATAAATTTGGAAACAAGAATATATCAAAAATTATATTGGAAATTATATTTGAAATTAAATTACTTGCCCTAATTTTAAGCCCTATTTTAAACCTTAATCTTAAGCCTTTAAAATTAAATTAAGATATTTCAAATATTAACATTAACCTAATTGTAAAACAAATTATATTATGCTATTTATTAATCCCCCTTCCTTAAACCTAGGACTAGTCGCACCCTAGTTTAAGCCCTAATTCAATTGAATTAGTTGATAAATAATTTTATTAACCTAATAATAAATTAAAAATAATTTGTAAATATTTTATTATTAATTTAAATTATTAATTTAAATAAATTAAATTTGAAACAATTAATTTTATGCCCTATTTTTAGCCCTAACTTAAGCCCTATTTCATAAACCCTAATCCTAAACCTTTAAAGTTAAATAAAGATATTTCAATTGTTAAACAAGTTATTTAACCTAATTTTAAAAACAAATTTTAATCTTTTATTTATTTCCTTAAACCTAGGACTAGTCGGCCAATTTAATTATATAACCACACCAACCGTTATTTAATTCTAGAGCTGCAGCTTTACCTATTCACTACTTGTCCTGATGATGGTTCCAGATTCGGAATCGAAACGTCGACCTAAAAATGTCTACTGCGGATTGTCCGGAAGAACCCTACAACAACTTATCTTACCGCAGAAATCTACAAACTGAAATCACTGGAAGTTGTCATATTATTGTATATTTGTGAAAGGAAGTGAGTTGATAATTTGGGAAAATTATTTGATGTTGATTATTGTGACTTCATAGCCCGAGTAGAGACGACATTGGTCATTTTGATTATTTGATTGTTTCTCTCTTTCATACGTTACTGGTTGATTGTTAAAGCGTTTGCTTGACATGAAATATTTGCATCACTGCACGTTGATTGTCATTTTTGTAATTTACAACTCCCAGAAAACATTCTTAAAAAAAAAACTTAGTAAGTAGGGACTACCCCCCTTGGCCTTTAGGAGTTGTGGTCTAAACGGAGGAGTTTAAAACCGAGGTGATAGTGGGTTCTCAAGTCATAAGTTGCCCTCAGGAACACATATAGCAGCTAGGAGACTTACCCGTGTCCAAGTGTGTTTTAGGCGGCAACATTTTTGGTGCGTTGCTGGACAAGTCTTTTTTGTTCCCGGAGTATGACTTTTGCTTTCTTTTTGGCTTTTTCATGGTTTAGAGTAGATCTTTAATATTCATCTGGGGACTCCACTAACCCTTTTGTTTTGTAATTTACAAGAAAACCAAACATCGGTTTTTTTTTGTGAGAAATTTATAATGCATATTTTTCTTCTCACTTGGCGACTTCATTGAAGGGATAAAACCATATTTCTCATAAAATTGTTGAGATTGATTTTGTACATGAGCCGGTTGTTGATAGCTCTAGTCGAGTTCGAAATGCATGATTAACTTGTATATGTGCTATTAGTAACCATTATGGACGCCGAAGAATTCAGAGCAGAAATTTCAAATGCATATCCCCCCATATTGACTTCTTAGGCATCCCGGGCTTCCCAAATCATGAGCCATGTTTTTCAAAGGAGGGAAGTGTTATGCTTCCTATTTTTTTTGGAAATGGTGATTCAACTGTTTATCACATCATATATTTTCTTTCATTTTTGGTAAATGATGTCAACATACTTCATCAAGATAGTAAGATGCGAGCATTTGTTAGTACATTAAGTGAGGATGCTTGGATGTGGTATTATGGTCTTCTTGATAAAAGCATTACGTCCCTTAAAAATTTCTTAGAATTTTTTTTAAGAGGTGGCATAATGGTGAAGAAGATATGATGATTGCTTTAGAGAAGGGATTTGACCAACTAAAAAGGATAAGGGAACAAATTGAGCAATACCTCCATGATGATCTCAGTGAATTTTTTTATCAAAATTCAGACATTGTTGAAGATCCTCCTCATAAGCCCTCAACAGAAAATATTGAAGATTGGGGATCTTTTCACGATTATTTCAGTGATGATGATCACGTTTGCACCCCAGACCCACATCAAGAAGAAACCCTTATAGAGGCTTATTTTTAAACTTATGAAGAAATTCAAGAAGTTTGTAATTTGTATGATGACACTCCTCCATGTTCACCAATTAGGGATGAAGTTTTGGAATGTGTTACTGCTTGTAATATTTTTGAAACCAAAACTTTTAAGGATGATAATTGTGAACATGAGGAGGTTAGTTATATCTAGGAATGTGATACCAGCGATGAAGGCTCTCTCGTCACTGGCGTAGATGGCAATGATGATTGTTGGACTTTTATTGAAAATCCAATATATGAGACTTTTGAAAATCTTTTTGAGAATCCCATCTACGACATGCCCAGAGAAGGGAGTGTGGATCTTGATACTTTGGGGGATCTCGGTATGGAAGGTGAATGTTCAAATTTTCCATATGATTATTCAGAACCATACACAAGTATCAGTAATAAAGACATGGCTAAAGAGTACAATGAAGATCTAGATTGGGTGCAATTAATTAAAGAAGAGTCCCAACTTTCATCTTCACGTATAGAGGTTCCTTATGATTTGGAGCAGCTTGGTACTTATACAGAGAATTATCATTCGATAAACCTTGTTGAACAGTGCGATGAAGTAGTTGATGTGCCTCATCAGACAAATGCATACATTAGTCCTATCCAATCTTGGATAGAAGAAGCTTGTGGGAAAACCTGTCAATTTGGGAAGCAGTTTGATCACATTATCTATCCTTATGATTCCCCATCTTGTCTGCCCATTTTGGATCATCGCACAGGTTTGCATTTCTTAATAAATGTGTCCTTGCTTTGGATGGTAACCAACGACAAGACAAATTTTTTTAAGGTTGATAAAATGGTTAGGTGGTTGCATTGGATATTTGAGTTTACCTAAGATGCTATTTTATTTTGGTTAGAGTAGAAAAATAAGCTCCTTTAAGTGAACATTTACTTTCTGCATTTCTTTTCTGTATTTAGGTTTCTTTTAGTTTCTAATAAAGCAACCTATGGTTCATTAGACTTTTTCGTAAAAATTGTGCTACTAAGGTTTTCTTGTCAAGTTTAGATGTTTTTACAGATTATAAGAACCAGAGATTCTAGAGTTCTCGTATCCTCTCCTTGCCTGAAGGCCAAATCAAGCACACGTTTCACAATTGGACCCAGAATGTTGACAACCAAAACCAATTAGGTGGACAACGATGTAGCATGCACATGTTACATGTGCCTTGAAGATAAGAATGAAGTACTTAATGATAATATCAAGCGAGGCAACTCTTCTTCTCTTCTTATCTCTATGCAATTTTCGCACCCCTATGGGGGATTTTGTAAGGATATGTCAGCATGAAAGTCTTGTTTTTTGTAACTTAATCACCTAAGACTTATTCATTAGGGAAGTGTTTTCATCGAGTGTTTTTTCACGTGGATAATTAAAATTTCTTTTTAGAGATTTTAATTATTTGAGTTTTTCACTCAAAATTACTTCCAAACTGGTGAAAGTTGTTCTAGTGATCGAGTCAATGGGGTGATTGGGGTCTAGGAATGTTCAATATTATTATGCTAGACATTATCTAGAGTCTTGCGAAATTTCATTAAGTTTTCCATAGGTTTTTTTAATTTTTGGTCATTAAAAATTGTCACTCAAGACAATTTGTTGTAATGTAGAAGAGGGTTACTTGGTCTTTTTTAATGTTGTATAGGGGTATGGGTACTCAAGGAAAATGACATGCGACCCCCTACACCTTTAGGCCAAGTTTGAAGTCATTCAAACAAGTACTACTATAGTTTTGGTCACTTTTTCCTAGGTCAATCATGGAAATCAAGAAATTGGGCATTTAATTAGAGAGCCAAATTTTGGAAAAATGATTATAGTCACTTGGGGTGGCCAAGTAAAGGTTCTAATGTTTATATTAGGTTCCTAAGAGAAATTTAAGACCCAAAGAGGGCGCCCTAAGCATGCATGTAATAGGTTTTGAGTTGCCGACTCTAGGGGGGTGCCCCCTTCTCTCTTTGATTGGTTTGGTGAGCTAAACTCAATGGAAGGGGCCCCACTATGGTGGTTTCCTCTCCATTTGACACAGGATTAAGGTTAAAAGCATTAATTTGGGGTTTCTCTCCCCATATTTGAGATCCCAAACAATGGTTTTGCCCTCCTTGTGCAAATTGGCCTACCTCTTTTGGGCCATCTTCTCTCCCTTGTGACACTTGTGTAGCATGCAAAGATCCTCTCTCTTTCAGTTTTCCTATTTAAGGAGGGCATTCCTCCTAATTTGGCTAGATTCACTTAGTCTATTGCTTCATTTTTCTCATGCTCTCTCTCTCTCTCATTCTCCCATTGCTCCCATTCTTGCTCTCTTGCTCCATCCTTGTCCAAGAGGAGTCATTGTACTTTCAAGTTTGGATGATAGTACAAGAAATCTTTGGAGGAAGTACTGTTCATGCATTGTGATTGAGGTGATCTTGTTCAATTCTTGGTTCGTTTTGTATTTGGTTTTTTGCTTAAGAATAGTATTGTAATAGTTTTGTTGCATGGTATGTGGGTTGTTTGCTTAGAATTTGGGAAGTTAAAGTATTTCTAGTTTGAATATTTTGTTTCTCTAGTCTTTGTGGATTTCTCACTCCATTTGCATTGTCAAGCTAATTTTGTTACAGGTTTCCCAAGTTTGGAGAGTGGGTTTCCTGGGTGGGATACCCCATTGTCCAAAAAATTTTGAAAATGACTTGTCATCTTTACTAACATTCTTATTCTTATTGCAGCTCTTAAATACTTCATTTTGCACTCAAATATTCTCATTTTTCAAGTTTTTGCATGCTAGTTTTGCCTTGGAAAAATTTCTGATTTTTGCATGAAAAACTTTGAGTTTGTTTCAAACTCATTTCTATCACTTTTGTGCTATAATAGCTTTCTATTTTGTGCAGGTTTCTGATCTCAGAGGGGGAGGGAATGCTCAAGTTCAGCCATTGGCAAGCACCAACAACACTCAAGAGAGTCTACTTCAAGTCCCTCGTACAAAACGGTTAAAAAATCACTCTTTCTATCTCATTTCTTAATAAATATTAGTGCTGAAATCTACAGCTTTGTAACAAGCCCAAGAGAGTCTCTTGGGCTTGAGTTTGTTGTGCTTCATTTCGAGGTTTTCAGTACTTAGTGATTTTGGTTTTAGTGGCATGTAAGTGAAGTGGCTCTGCCCATCCTTGCATTACCTTGTAACTTGCTTGGATTTAGATTAGTTTACTTCATTGCTTATTTCTTTTTGCTCGCACCTCACAAGTGAAGTGGCTTTTCCCATCCATGTGAAATCGTGTTGGGTAGCATTTTATTTTGCTTATTTCCCTTTGCCCGCACCTCACAATTGAGTAGGATCCGCCTTCGTTGTGATAACGCTCTTGGCTTGTTTTGTCTAGTTTTTGCTTTAAGGATAAAATTTACCGCCAACCCCGTTTTTGCCCCGTATCCTCTTCGCCCGCTGGTTCGACTGATCTAGGGTGACGAGAAAGGGAAAAGATTCGTGTTGGCTAGTTTAATAGGTACCCAGATAAGTATCTTAATTAGAAAGGAGAAAAAGAGGCTTGACCTGTGGAACTAGTGGGGTAGAGGCCGTAGGGGGCTTCGTGGCACTTTGTGTCCTCCAGTTGAGCACCCAACAAGTTTCGAGTTTGACCAGTGGAGCTAGGTGGGAACCTTGTGTTCCCATGTTGAGCACTCGACATTCTCTCTCTAATCGAAGAAGATAGTCTCTTGGGGTAGAGATCCATAATAGTTCATTTTTTTGCAACAAACACATTAATTCCCTAAGCCAAAGAGAGACATAAAATTTACTAAAACTTACAAGGCCACTTGCATAACATTGTTACAATTATTTACATTTCTCTACTTTACAAGCACTTTATTTTAACTTGTTCATTTACTGGAATTCGTCATATTCTTGTATATTTGTTAAAGCAAATGAGTTGATGCTTTGGGAAAATTATTTGATGTTGATTATTGTTACTCTATAACTCGAGTAGAGATGACACTGGTCATTTTGATTATTTGATTGTTTCTCTCTTGCATACATTACTTGTTGATTGTTAAAGGGTTTGTTTGACATTGAAATATTTGCATCACTGCATGCTGATTGTCATTTTTGTAATTTACAACTCCCAGAAAACATTCTTCAAAAAAAGAATTTAGTAAGTAGGGACTACCCCCCTTGGCCTTTAGGAGTTGTAGTCTAAACGGAGGGGTTTGGAACTGAGGTGACAGTGGGTTCTCAACTCATAAGTTGCCCTCAGGAACACACGCAACTGTTGGGAGACTTACCCGTGTCCAAGTGTGTTTTAGGCGGCAACATTTTTGGCGCCGTTGCTGGGGACAAGTTTTTGTTCCTGGAGTACGACTTTTGCTTTCCTTTTGGCTTTTTCTTTGTTTGATGAATGTTTAGAGTAGATCTTTATCATTTTTCTGGCGACTCCACTAACCCTTTTGTTTTGTAATTTACAAGAAAACTAAAAATAGGTTTTTGTTTGTGAGAAATTTATAATGCATATTTTTCTTCTCACTTGGTGACGCCATTGAAGGGATAAAACCCTATTTCTCATAAAATTGTTGAGATTGATTTTGTAGATGAGCTGGTTGTTGATAGCTCCAGTCTAGTTCGAAATGCATGATTAACTCAGATATGTGCTATTAGTAACCATTATGGATGACGAAGAATCCAGAGTAGAAATTTCAAATGCATATCCCCCCATTGACTTCTCAGGCATCCCGGGCTTTCCAAACCACGAGCAATGTTTTATAAAGGAGGGAAGTGTTATGCGTCCTATTTTTTGTGGAAATTCTGATTCAGCTATCTGTCACATCATATATTTTCTTTCGTTTTTGGTAAATGATGTCAACATACTTCATCAAGATAGTAAGATGCTTGGATGCTTGGATGTGGTATTATGGTCTTCTTGATAAAAGCATTACGTCCCTAAAAAATTTCTTGGAATTTTTTTTAAGAGGTGGCATAATGGTGAATAAGATATGATGATTGCTTTAGAGAAGGGATTTGACCAACTAAAAAGGATAAGAGAACAAATTGAGCAATATCGCCATGATGACTCAGTGAAATTTTTTATCAAAATTCAGACATTGTTGAAGATCCTCCTCATAAGCCCTCAATAGAAAATATTGAAGATTGGGGATCTTTTCATGATTATTTCAGTGATGATTATCACATTGCACCCCAGATCCACATCAAGAAGAAACCATTATAGAGGCTTATATTGAAACTTATGAAGAAATTCATGAAGTTTGTAATGTGTATGATGACAGTCCTCCATGTTCATCACTTAGGGATGAAGTTTTGCAATGTTTTATTGCTTGTAATAGTTTTGAAACAAAAACTTTTAAGGATGATTATTGTGAACATGAGGAGGTTAGTTATATCCAGGAATGTGATACCAGCGACGAATACTCTCTTGTCATTGGCGTAGATGGGAATGATGATTGTTGGAGTTTTATTGAAAATCCAATATATGAGACTTTTGAAAATCTTTTTGAGAATCCCATCTACGTCATGCCCAGAGAAGGGAGTTTGGATCTTGATACTTTGGGGGGTCTTGGTATGGAAGGTGAATGTTCAAATTTTCCATATGATTATTCAGAACAATACATAAGTATCAGTAATAAAGACATGGACAAAGAGTACAATGGAGATCTAGATTGGGTGCAATTAATTAAAGAAGAGTCCCAACTTTCATCTTCACGTACAGAGGTTCCTTATGATTTGGAGTAGCTTGGGATTTATACAGAGAATTATCATTCGATAAGCCTTGTTGAACAGTGCGATGAAGTAGTCGATGTGCCTCATCAGAGAAATGCATACATTAGTCCTATCCAATCTTGGATAGAAGAAGCCTGCTGGAAAACCTGTCAATTTGGGAAGCAGTTTGATCACATTATCCATCCTTATGATTCCCCATCTTGTCAGCCCATTTTGGATCATCGCGCAGGTTTGCATTTCTTAATAAATGTGTCCTTGCTTTGGCTGGTAACCAATGACAAGACAATTTTTTTAAAGGTTGATAAAATGCTTAGGTGGTTGCATTGGATATTTGAGTTTACCTAAGATGCTATTTTATTTTGGTTAGAGTAGGAAAATAAGCTCCTTAAAGTGAGCATTTACTTTCTGCATTTCTTTTCTGTATTTAGGTTTCTTTTAGTTTCTAATAAAGCAACCTATGGTTCATTGGACTTTTTCATAAAAATTGTGCTACTAAGGTTTTCTTGTCAAGTTTAGATGTTTTTACAGATTATAAGAACCAGAGATTCTGGAGTTCTCGTATCCTCTCCTTGCTTGAAGACCAAATCAAGCACACGTCCCATAGTTGGAGCCAGAATGTTGACCACCAAAACCAACTAGGTGGACAACGATGTGCCATGCACATGTTACATGTGCCTTGAAGATAAGAATGAAGTACTTAATGATTATATCAAGCGAGGCAACTTTTCTTCCCTTCTTCTCTCTATGAAATTTTCGCAAACCTAAGGGGGATTTTGTAAAGATATGTCAGCATAAAGGTCTAGTTTTTTGTAATTTAATCACCTAAGCCTTATTCATTAGGGAAGTCCTTTCATCGAGTGTTTTTTCACTTGGACAATTAAAATTTCTTTTTAGATATTTTAATTATTTGAGTTTTTTACTCAAAATTACTTCCAAAGTGGTGAAAAGTGTTCTTGTGATCGATTCCATGGGGTGATTGAGGCCTAGGAATGTTCTATATTACCATGCTAGACATTATCTAGAGTCTTGCAAATTTCATTAAGTTTTGCATAGGTTTTTTTTAATTTTAGTCATTAAAAATTGTCACCGAGGACAATTTGTTGTAATGTAAAAGAGGGTTACTTGGTTCTTTTTATTGTTGTATAGTGGTATGGGTACTCAAGACAAATGGCATGAGATCCCCTACACCCTTGGGCCAAGTTTGAAGTCATTCAGACAAGTATTACTATAGTTTTGGTCACTTTTCCCAGGCCAGTCATGGAAATCAAGAAATTGGGCATTTAATTAGAGAGCCAAATTTTGGAAAAGTGACTATAGTCACTTGGGGTGGCCAAGTAAAGGTTCCAATGTTTATATTAGGTTCATAAGAGAAATTTAATACCCAAAGGCCCACCCCCCAAGCAAGCATGTAACAAGTTTTGAGTTGTCAACTCTAGGGGGTTACCGCCTTCTCTCTTTGATTGGTTTGGTGAGCTAAACTCAATGCAAAGGGCCCCACTGTGGTGGTTTCCTCCCCATTTGACATACCAATAAGGTTAAAAGCATTAAGTTGGGGGTTTCTCTCCCCATATTGGAGATCCCAAACCATGGCTTTTCCCTCCTTGAGCAAATTCACCCCCCCACTCTTGGCCCCCCTTCTCTCCCTTGTGACACTTGTCTAGCATGCAAAGAGCCTTTCTCTTTCATTTTTTCTATTTAAGGAGGGCATTCCTCCTCATTTGGCTAGATTCACTTAGTCTCTTTCTTCATTTTGCTCATGCCCTCTCTCTCTCTCTCATACTCCCATTGCTCCCATTTTTGCTCTCTTGCTCCATTCTTGTCTAAGAGGAGCAATTTTACTTTCAAGTTTGGATGATAATAGAAGAAATCTTTGGAGGAAGTACTGTCAATGCATTGCGATTGAGGTGATTTTGTTCCATTCTTCGTTCGTTTTGTATTTGGAAACTCAAGCAAAGTTTTTTGCTTGAGAATAGTATTGTAATAGTTTTGTTGCTTGTTATGTAGGTTGTTTGCTTAGAATTTGTGAAGTTAAAGTTTTTTTAGCTTGAACGTTTTGTTTCTCAAGTCCTTGTGGATTTCTCACTCCATTTGCATTGTTTAGCTAATTTTGTACAGGTTTCCCAAGTTGGGAGAGTGGGATTCCCAGGTGGGACATCCCATTGTCCAACAAATTTCGAAAATGACTTGGCATCTTTACTAACATTCTTAGTCTTATTGCAACTTTTAAATACTTCATTTTGCAATTAAATATTCTCATTTTTCAAGTTTTTACATACTAGTTTTTCCTTAGAAATTTTTTGATTTTTGCATGAATTTTTTTGAGTGTTTAAAACTCATTTCTATCACTTTTGTGCTATAATAGCTTGCTGTTTTGTGCAGGTTTCTGATTTCACAGGGGGAGGGAATGCTGAAGTTCAGCCACTAGCAAGTACCGACAACACCCAAGAGAGTCTACTTCAAGTCCCTTGCAAAAAACGGTTAAAAAATCACTCTTTCTCTCTCATTTCTTAAGAAATATTAGTGCTGAAATCTACATCTTTGTAACAAGCCCAAGAGAGTCTCTTGGGCTTGAGTTTGTTGTGCTTGATTTCGAGTTTTCAGTACTTAGTGATTTTGGTTTCGGTGGCATGTAAGTGATGTGGCTCTGCCCATCCTTGCATGACCTTGTAAGTTGCTTGGATTTAGATTAGTTTACTTCGTTGCTTATTTCTTTTTGCCCGCACCTCACAAGTGAAGGGGCTCTACCTATCCATGTGCAATTGCGTTGGGTAGCATTTTATTTTGCTTATTTCTCTTTGCCCGCACCTCATAATTGAGTAGGCTCTGCCTTCGTTGTAATATTGCGTTTGGCTTGTTTTGTTTAGTTTTTGCTTTAAGAATAAAATTTACCGTTGGCCCCATTTTTGCCTCGTATCCTCTCCCCCAGGCGGTTCAACCGATTTAGGGTGACGAGAAAGGGCAAAGATCTGTGTTGGCTAGTTTAATAGGCACCCAAATAAGTATCTTCATTAGAATGGAGAAAAAGAGGCTTGACCAATGGCACTAGTGGGGTAGAGGTCGTAGGGGGTTTTGTGGCACTTTGTGTCCTCCAATTGAGCACCCAACAAGTTTCAAGTTTGATCCGTGGAGCTAGGTGGGAACCTTTTGTTCCCATGTTGAGCACCCGACATTCTCTCTCTAATCGAAGGAGATAGTCTCTTGGGGTAGACACCCATAATAGTTCATTTTTTTGCAACAAACACCTTAATTTCCTAAGTCAAAGAGAGACATAAAATTTACCAGAACTTACAGGACCAGTTGCATAACATTGTTACAATCATTTACATTTCTTTACTTTACAAGCACTTTATTTTAACTTGTTCATTTATTGGAAGTCGTCATATTCTTGTATATTTGTTAAAGTAAATGAATTGATGCTTTGGAAAAATTATTTGATGTTGATTATTGTGACTCCATAGCTCGAGTAGAGACGACACTTGTCATTTTGATTATTTGATTGTTTCTCTCTTGCATACATTACTGGTTGATTGTTAAAGGGTTTGCTTGACATTTAAATATTTGCATCACTGCACGCTGATTGTCATTTTTGTAATTTACAATTCCCAGAAAACATTCTTAAAAAAAAGAACTTAGTAAGTAGGGGCTACCCCCCTTGGCCTTTAGGAGTTCTGGTCTAAACGGAGGAGTTTAGAACCGAGGTGACAGTGGGTTCTCAACTCATAAGTTGCCTTCAGGAACACACACAACGATTGGGAGACTTACCCGTGTCCAAGTGTGTTCTAGGTGGCAACAGGCCCCACAGGTAGTCATTGATGCCATCCAGTCCCTTTTGCAGTGCACATGCATGGATGATCCCAGTACCCTCACATCCAGTGCCTTGGAGCGCATACAGATATGGGTTGTGCCTTAAAGCACCTTGTATCCAGTTGACAGATCCCTGTACCCACATGGTTGGATCTTGAAGCCACCACCTTGTTGACGATGTTGAAGACCCTGCTGATGATGCTAAAGACCCTGGAGATGGTGCTGAAGCCCTTATAGATGATGGAGAAGCCTTGGATGGGTTGAAGAAACATTAATGACCCATTCTGCGGTCATTCATGTTTTTGTTGGGGTCATGGAACCCTTGTATGTGATTCTTGCTACGATTATGATGATGATGACCTTGTATGGCCTTTGACATGTTGTGGAACCCATGAACATGCCTCTTGCATGATTAAGAAGCCCATGAAGCCCCTTGGCATGTTAAAGAATCATTTGGAACACCAAATGGGCCAAATGAACTATTCTGTGGTCATTTGTGGTTTGCATGGTTACTGATGGCTTGAAGGAGTCCTGGAACTCTTGGAGATGGTCCTAGGGCATGAGAAAGATTTGGCATCGCCACAAATGGTGGTTTGATGGTCCTTGTACCTTTGAAGAAGGGGTGAAGATGTTGTGTGTGTTCATCTTGGATTTTGGGGACATGACACTCAATGGCTTGATGACCAATGAAGATGATGGTCCTCTTGAACCTTGGCGGAAGTGTTGATGATATGGAGCCTATGATACTCTTGCATGTGGAATGATGGCACCTTGATGATGGGATGTCCTTGGAAGCTCTAGTGGCTTGATGTAACCCTTAAATGATAAGATGGAGTCCACTTGATGTGCATGCAACCCTTGATGTGGATCTTGTGAACCTTACAACAAACCCTAAAACCATTTTTAAATGGTAAGGTTGACTTTGAAGTTTGTACAAAGACACAAAATATTAATTATAATTGGTTGACCTTTTTAAAGTGGTTTTATGACAAAAATACAAAATAATAAAAACCTTCAAGTCTGCCCTAAGTTAAGGATGTGGAAAACATAAAAAAGTATAAAAGCAATTCCATCCACACTCAAAAGCATCCAACGAAGAAGTGAAGAAAATTTGTTGACTGAGGCAAACTCGTGGACTCTTGACTGAGGTAAATTTGGTGGAGATTGAGCAGTAGTCCAATATTTTTTTTGGGTGGTTGATGAGAGTCCAATCTGGGACTGGTCTTGGGGTTGTACCAGCACAAGTTTTGAAGACCCTCGGTAGTGATCAGTAGCTGCAGCAAGCTGCCCTCCTTGGTGGTTAGGGCTGTTACAACCTTGGTGGAGGTCACAGATAGCAACATAGGGTTGCTACAGTAGCCCACAATGATTGTCTAGGGCAACAACAAGCTGCTCCCACCTTCGCTGGTGGTCACAACATGCATCTTCAAATCGGGCAGCAGGTAAACGTTTTTTTGGGGCAAGATCTTTTGTGTTCATCTTCAATTTTGAGGCATGAAAAGTGTTTGGGGTTTCTTTTGCTAAAACAATACCGAATTGTGACGATGCCATTTCTACAGTCCTGAGTTTGACTGAAGGATGACTATCATACACAGTACGAATTTGCAGTTTGAACAGTCTGAAGGTGAACCCAAATTCTTGAACTCTTCTACACAGTCCCGATTTAATGATCCCTCAGCATGCACAAACTTTCTAAGGTTATCCACAGTTCTTGGTTGAGGTCATCTATAGAACAATCTCGAGATTGTTTAAGGTCAACCAGAGTCACGAATTCAAGCAATGTTTTAGGTCATCTTCAAGTCCGAGGTTGATTTGTTTGGGACATACACAACTCAAGTATGAGGTAAGATCACTGTATATGTATTATGCACTGCTTAAGAAAGCCCTAATGCACAGGTCAAGGTTAATGTCTGAGTTTTTGAAGCAGCAGAGAGTTGGCAAAGTTTTTGTTAATACTATTTGTATGGATATAAGTCATTGTCCAATGCTATGAAAGTGATGTATACAATGATGTATACAATAGTGTATGTACAATGATGTATACAGTACAATATTGTGATTTACATTCTATTGTGATGAAATGCACTATGTTGATGATACATACACAATGCATACTTGTACACGATGATATGATGAAGGTATACCCTTGATGATGAGGTATCCTTGTTGACATGATGATGATGATGCATGCTCTCCTATGCACTATAATGAACACTCCATAATGATGATGCATGCTATGATGATGCACTCCTATACCCTATGATAAACACTCCATGATGTTGATGCATGACTGCCCTAAAAGATGACATATGCAGAACTTGATGACATGTTCAGACCTTGATGTTTGACTGACCTTGATGATGATGATGATGCACACTTGATGCATACTCTACAATGGTGATGATGTATACTTATATATGAGGATGATGATACACTATTGATGTTGCCTTGATGATGCATACATGATGATGATGCTGATGCATGAGTTCCCTAGAGGACGATTGTATAGATATGACAGACATGAAAGTGATGAGCAGAGATTGACCAGCATTGATGAGCAGAGATCAACCAGCAGTATTGAGTAGAGATTGACCAACAGTATTGAGCAGAGATTGACCGGCAGTGTTGATGAGCGGATTGACAAGCAAAGAAGGATGCAACAGATGATTGATTGATCATGAAAGTGTTGGCAAGCAGACCCTTGCAAACTTGAGGATTGGAATCCTCAACCCTTTCTTAGTTGGAGCTAAGAAAACCAGGATGGGTCCTGTTACAAGAGTTGGTGCTCTTTTCATTAGTTGGTGCTGATTGTAATTGAGAAGATTGAAGTCTTCCATTACCATAAATAAATATTAAAATTACATATATTCTTGTGGCTCTCTTGATGTGATTATTGTGCTTATGACTCATGATTAATTTGGTTGATGCATATGATGATGTAATTGATAACATAATGCTTGATATACTCTGATTGATTTGTTGAAGGTAAAAAGGTTTAAATTGTTCACACACTGATTCACCCTCCCTCTCAGTGTGGCCATTTTGTCCAACATAAGGGACTTGGCTTCCTAAGACTTAGACATTAATTTGACCATTCCAAAGTGTTTTTCCCTTGTCAATTATGCAATGCTAAATAAGAGGTGTATATTTTTCGAGTTTTTCACTCTTTCTCCAAAGCTGGAATGGTCGTCTTGGTGGGTAGGCCTTAGGAGGTTATTAAAGTTCACGTGTCGATGTATATGAGCGTGCTAGGCATCGATTTTGAGTCGTATGGACATGTGCTAGAGTTTCGTCCGATTCCGAGAAAAATATATTTTGTTATGTTTTTTAAGCCATTTTTAATGGTTTGTAAATAACATAAAAACTTGATCCGGAGGCAGAATTGGCTGTGGTGATGCTCGTTTTAATGCTCAGAGCATACTCTTTACACTGGGACCCAGTTTTCATACACTCCGGGTGATGAAAAGGTCACTTATGGTCAGTTTTCGCTATCGGAGCATCAAAGTGACACTTAAATGCTAAAAGTGCAACACTTTGGCATAAGTCAAAATTTTGGACATGTCAAAAAATGATTTTTTTAAGGTTATGGATTGACTTGGCATGGTGGTCCCCATGTAGGCTACTTCTCTTAAGGAGGAAGTGTCACTTTAAAAGCATGTTTTATCTCCATACATTTTAACCAAGGTTTATCCCCTTGCTCATGTCATGGCCCATACGAGTATCTCAAGGCTTGGAGTGGTGGTCCATGCTTTTGATTGGCGAGTGGATGTGACATGGTGGTGACTTATCCTAAGGAGGAAAGCATCACTTTAAACTTGTTTTACTTACCATATGTTTTATCCTGACTCTGGATGGGTTGAAGAAACATTAATGACCCATTTTGTGGTCATTCATGTTTTTGTTGGGGTCATGGAACCCTTGTATGTGATTCTTGCTACCATTATGATGATGATGACCTTGCATGGTCTTTGACATGTTGTGGAACCCATGAACATGCCTCTTGCATGATTAAGAAGCGCATGAAGCCCCTTGGCATGTTAAATACTCCTTTCGAACACCAAATGGACCAAATGGCCCATTCTGTGGTCGTTTGTGGTTTGCATGGTTTCTGATGGGTTGATGTACTCCTGGAACTCTTGGAGATGGTCCTAGGGCATGAGAAAGATTCAGTACGCCCACAAATGGTGGTTTGATGGTCCTTGTACGTTTGAAGAAGGGGTGAAGATGTTGTGTGTGCTCATTCTGGGTTTTGGGGACATGACACTCAATGGCTTGATGACCAATGAAGATGATGGTCCTCTTGGAACCCACTCTTGAACCTTGGAGGAAGCGTTGATGATATGGAGCTCATGATACTCTTGCACGTAGAATGATGCCATGTCCTTAGAAGCCCTAGTGGCTTGATGTAACCCTTAAATGATATGATGGAGTCCACTTGATGTGCATGCAACCCTTGATGTGGAGCTTGTGAACCTTACAACAAACCCTAAAACCATTTTTAAATGATAAGGTTGACTTTGAAGTTTGTTCAAAGACACAAAATATTAAATATAATTGGTTGACCTTTTTAAAGTGATTTTATGACAAAAATACAAAATAATAAAAACCTTCAAGTCTGCCCTAAGTTAAGGATGTGGACAACATAAAAAAGTATAAAAGCAATTCCATCCACACTCAAAAGCATCCAACGAAGAAGTGAAGAAAATTCATTGACTGAGGAAAACTCGTGGACTGTTGACTGAGGTAAATTCGGTGGAGATTGAGCAGCAGTCCAATATTTTTTTTGGGTGGTTGATGGCAGTCCAATCTTGGACTGGTCTTGGGGTTGTACCAGCATTAGTTTTGAAGACCCTTGCTAGTGATCAGCAGCTGCAGCAAGCTACCCTCGCTGGTGGTTAGGGCTGTTACAACGTTGGTGGAGGTCACAGATAGCAGTAGAGGGCTGCTACAACAACCCATGATGATTGTCTAGGGTAGCAACCAATGTTACTAGACTCATAATTGGCAATGAATCTGCGAGGCAAAAGAGCGTGGAGTTTTAATCGGATTGGGAAAAAAAAGGGAAAAGATCGGGAAAAAATGGGTGAACACAAAAAATAAAGATATACACATTTTGAATTAAAAATAACATTTTTCATTGATATTCTAATTCAATAATGCCATGTCCACACTCTAGAGTCCAAACAATGCATAATGATAATATCAATAGTAAATACTAAATAGATGTCTAGATTATCATAAATGATTAATAGTGTCTATTATATGATACGAGTCTAGGCTCCAAACATGATCCAATGTATTGACTCTATCGAGTCTTGACCGCAGTGAACTAGAAGCATAAGCATTTGCTTCTAAAAGTTTACAAAATACTACATAATAATCAGTAAAACTGTAAAAAAACTAAGAAGTAACGAGCCCCATATCTTGGGTTGCTTGACTCTCAAGGTTGTCTAAGTTAGCAACGCTAAAAAGAGGACCCTCCATTGATTGGACCCATTCTGTTGCATGCGTAGTTTGCAGATCTTGCTCTTGGTCTTCTAGGTTGATTGGTGAATGATCCAAACCTGTCATCATCATGAAACATGGAAATGTGAATTAAAATTTAAAGTTTTTAACTTTTAATCTTTAAAGTGTAACTCAAATCATCAAATTCAAATGCATAATCGTTAGAGAAACTAAGCCAAGCCTTGTGTTCCTCAACGCTTAGTCCCCAATGTATGGACTCTTGAGTTTCACTGTCACCTTGTATTTGCTTATTGCAAAGATGAAGATTGTAATGGACAAATACAAGGTCATTTAACCGCTTTTGTGTCAATCGGTTGCGCTTCTTAGAATGTAGTTTCTCAAACATGCTCTAGTTGCGCTCGCAACCTGAAGCACTACAAGTCTGGTTCAAGATTCGAATGACGAACCTCTTTAGATTTGGCATATCACTACCAAAGTTTTGCCACCAAAGACCTAGCAATCGACAAGGGTTCGTGCATCCATATTGAAGAGTATAAAAAGTCAATACTAAGTTCATTAAACAAACCAAATAAAGAAATTTAATAAATTGATGAATCCTTCAAGGGTACCTGGCAACATCTTAGTCCTTTCGTGTATAGCACTGGTATAGGCAAACAACTTTGATGGTGTAGCGGAGCAATAACACGACTTTGGACCTCTTGATTAGGGAAGCACCTTTCAAGGCATGTCATGAGTCCTCTGCCAACCTCCCCATCCTCATTAAATCTAGCCTTATCATAAAAATATTGTGGGTTTAAGAAATACCCAGCAGCATGTAAGGGGGAATGCAATTGCCTATCCCAACGTGCATCAATAATGTCCCAAAGAGGCATATACTTGGCCTCCTCATCCCCATATCTTCTTTTGATGGCCTCCTTGGCGAGATCCATCGCCTCATAAATGTAACGCATAGCAGGTTTGTCACCATCAACCATTCAGAAAGATCAAACTTTCAAATTCACTTAAATCTGAGAATGAAATGAAATCTAAAAAATTAAAAAGGTAAAGACTTGAAGTACTTGAGAACTTTAACAAGTGACTCTGTCACATCAGCAATCTCTTCGGCATCTTTCCATAAACCATCATTGAACACAAGGGAAACAATTTCAATGCCTTCGAGGGTCTTGCTATGTTTAGAAGCCATCCACTCAGGTCCCAAAAACTGAAAACATCCTCTTTAAATTTATTTTTTGTTGAACCATAGAATGCAAAGAGATGAAATTTGTTGCAAATCTTGTCACTGTAGGTCGAACAAGTTTTTTACCTTCAGTGTATATTCTCATGGTGTGGAGGACATTAGTGTGATTGTACATGTATTTGGTTATGGATTTTGCCTTATCCACAACCTCATGTATCCAAGCAAGTTTTCCAATGCTCTCAAGCATTAAATCTATGCAATGGGCTTTGTTGCCCACCTATTTCAACTAGGTGGCAACCTCATGTACATTGAAGATGTATGTTCTGTGCAGTTTGTACCATGGAAAAATCCTAGGGATTTTTCACTCAGCAGGGCAATTCTGCCCCTTTTGTACACGAAATGTCCGCTCCCCTGCGTGGGATAATTAATGTAACTTTATATGTCATCATGGGTCATTCCTCTAAGGATGTCACCATGGACTTTATTATCAGGGAAGTCCCCTTCACCGAGTGTTTTTTCCCCTTCCAGTTAATTTTGTTAATTAACAATTTTAATTGGTTGGGTTTTTCACTCACAAATCCTCCAAACTAGTGAATTGGCGTTTTGATAATCAAGCCCATGAGGTGGCTAAGGTTTCAAGTTGTTGTCCATGACCATGCTAACCATATCTTGTAGTCTTGCAAAATTTCGTTAGGATTTTAATTTTTATTTTGATTTTTTCCTAATTAATTAACTTTACCATTTGGTGGTTAATTAATTAAGTTTTGATGTAATAATGTAATCTCTTGAACCTTGGCATTTTGTAATAGGGGCTATGAATGCAAATGGAAATGCTATGACACCCCGTAAGCCATTGGTTCAAGTCTCATGTCATTCTGACAAGGGGTTAGGAAGTTAGAGCAATTTTAGTTAAGACAAGGTATTTTTTTCCCTAGGAAATTAATTTAATTTCCTAGGGTGAAAAATTAAATTATTTGATTTTGAAGGAAAAAATCAAATAAGGCCATGGTAATTAAGTTTGGGGGGTGGCTAAGCATAGCAAAAATTTCATTTAAATAAACCCCCCATGGTCAAAATAAATGTCTGAAGATCTCCTAAGTGGGGCGTCCCTCTTGTCTTAATAAAAGATAAAAAATAAAATAAAAGATAAAATAAAAATTAAAAAATAAAAATGGAAAATAAAAGATTAAAAAATAAAAAAGATAAAAATAAAAAAGAAAAGATTAGAAGATTAAAAAATAAAAAGATAAAAATAAAAAATAAAAAAATAAAAAGATAGAAATTTTAAAAGGTAAAAGATAAAAAATAAAAGAATAAAAGATATAAATTTTAAAAGTAAAAGATAAAAAATAAAAGATTAAATAAAATATAAAAAGTAAAAGATAAAAAATAAAAACAATAAAAAATTAAAATAATAAAAATTAAAATTTGAGTCAAAAGGGGGCCCCACTTGAGTCTAGGAAACCCTAGATCTAAGGGTTAAGCTTTATTGTGACATGGATCTATCTTTTTGACCATTGATTTGAAAATGCACCCTTGCTTTTGATCGGTTGAAAGGGGTGCAAAGTCAAATACCTAGATCTAGTGGTGGAGATCTAATCTAGATCTAGCTCTAATCTTGGCCATTGATCTTCAAGGGGTTGGGGTTGCTCCTCAACTATATAATGAGGGTCTCACTCCCTCATTAGATAACTTCTCTCATGCTATTGTTATGCTGCTGAAATCTTTCCTTATTCTCCTCTCATATTCTCTCAAGCATTTGGCCCAAGCCTCTTGCTATTGTTGTATTGAATCTTGCCTCAGTTGGGCTATAATAGAAGAAAACTTTGGAGGGATACTGTGCCGTCATTCTCATTTCGTGCTTGGATTAGTGAGGTAACCTTGTAAATTTTTCAATTATTGTTGTACTTGTTTAGTTTGGAAGCTCTCCATAAAGTATTTTGTGGAGAGACTTGTAGGTAGAAGTATTTCTATCTTCATTTGTGAGTAGATTAGTAAGATTTTACAAAGTATTTTGTAGGATTTATTTTTGTGCTCATCTCCTTGCTTGCTTGTGCAGCTCTAATAGATTTGTTTTGCAGGGATCCAAAGCTAAGAAAGGCTCCTCCAAGGGTTCTTTTTTCAAAATTTCATTTCGGCCATTTTTCTTTTCCTATCCTGAAACTGGGTTTTATTCACTGTATAGTGAATATAACCCTTGTTTTAGGGCTTTCACCCAATATATATTAGTATAAGGTTTTAAATCTGCTGTTTATAAGTCATTTTCAGCCTGAAAACGTTCATTTTTAACCATTAAAATTTCAGTTTTTCCATTTTTTAAAGTTTAGATTTTGCTGTAAATTTTCTGGGTTTTACACTAGTTTATGCTAACTTTCTGTTTTAGTTTTCTGCAGTAATTTCCAGCAAGTAAAGTTGCTGGTTTTTTGCAGGTTTATGCACAGAAAGAGGGGGTTATGCTGCCCTAAATTCCCTAGAAAAAACCCAGAAAAATTTGGTCCAATAGAGGCCCTAAACTACACTTCTTCTCTCTCTTCTATAACATTGTAAACCCCAAATGAGAAGTTCTCTTTGGGGTATTCTCTGCTGTAAATCTGTATATGAGTAGTGTAGAGATAGCTGCTTAGATTTATTTTATTGCAAGTTATTTTTCTGTTTACCCACCTATCTCTGTGACAGACCACCATCTCTGTTACAGAGATTGTTGTGTGGTTAAGATAATCAGTTTTATTTTTCTGTTCACCCACCATCTCTGTTACAGACCACCATCTCTGTTACAGAGATTTTTGTGAGGTTAGTTTATTGTTTTAGCTAGTTCTATTTTCTTTTCAAGTTCTATTTTCTGTCAAAGGGGTAATCATACAACCCACCTATCCGGTGTATCCTCTATCCACTTGTCATCTCCCTTTAGGGACTTCAAGTTGAGTATGAAAAGTAGGAGAAGTGGGGGCTTAGTTTAATTAAAACAACATTTTTTTTCTGTTACAAACACACTTTATTTTTCAGTCCAAGATCAAGTACCAGCACCTCCCTCAAGGGATACCGCTTGGTTGATATTGTAGATAGTTTAAAATTAACCTTGCATGCTAATCACCAAGATTAAAATTTACCCTTAAAATTAACCAACAACAACTTCACTAGCCCCTGTTCCTCTACTCGGTTATCACCCTTCGGGGTACTCACGAGATACGACAGGGGATAGAGAAGTCTTAGTTTAATAGGCATCCATCTAGATGTTTTTCCTGTTGATTAAAAACAGTGACTCAGAGGCGACTTGGGGTAGAAGACCGTGGGGGGTCTCTAAGCGTTCTACGTCCTCCTTGTTGAGCACCGGGCCATTGGAGTTTGACCTGGGAGCTACGGGTGGGCTTTGCTCCCACTTTGTTGAGCGCACCAGCATTCCTTCTTTGACTTGAGAAGTACTAGATTGGGGTAGTCACACCACCGGTTCGAAAACTAAACTTCAAGAGGAAAAACCTTAATAAAATCTACCTAAAATAAACCAAGAGACATTGCAAAACCGGTTCTATAACATTTTTCATTTTAGCGCACTTCCACTCCAGCATTGCACTCCAACACTTTACTTTCAGTATCTTTTCAGTTTCATTTACTTTCAGTTCTGCAATTGTTTATGTGGTGAATGCTTAACATTTGTTTAACTGCTTCAAGTAATTCAACTTAAAAGTCTTTCCATTTTTCATTTACTGTTGGTTTGATAAATTTCATTTAAGGCATTTTCCTTCTGATATCTCTTGTCTATAACTTGTAAATCTGGTTCATATTTGTCTAAACTCTAACTATTTTACTTGTTCATTTGTTTATACTGATAGATTTAGATCATCTGTACATTGCTTAGATATCTTGATTCATCATTGTATCATTTATTTGTTTATTCATCTCATTTGTTAGACAACTTAACCTACGGGATAATTAACTTAGACTGCATCCATTGAAAGTTGCATTCTCTGACTCCATTCTTTAGGCACTGGTTATAAATAAAAGGATTGACTGTCATTTAAATATTGCATCTTGCATTGGTTTGACTGTCATCTCTCAAAACCTTAGCCTCAATCTTAATAAAAGATCCCTTTAACTAATAGTTAATAAATCTGGAACTTAGTCTTTCCGTAGGGACTACCCCCCTTGGTTCTGTTGGGATCTTGCCTAAACGGAGGAGTTGTGGACTGTGGTGACAGTGGTCCCCAACTCTCGCTTGCCCCCAAGGACACACATAGCAGGTTGTGACTTTCCTGTTCCTTAAAGTGTGAATTAGGCGGCAACAGGCTCCACAAGAGGTCCAAAAAATGGTGGGGTGCCTAACCTCAAAAAATATAACAGCAGCCATATAATTAGCTGTATTGTCGGTGATAATTTGGAGAACATTTTCTTCTCCCTCTTCTTGAACAACTTCCTCCATCATTTCATAAATAAGTTGAGCAATCTTAACCTTGTCCGAGGCATCCACTGATTTGAGAAACATTGTGCCTGCTGGACAAGATACAAGGAAATTTATTAAAGTTCTATTCTTTTGATCTGTCCATCCATCACTTATAATGATGCACCCTGTTTCTGCCCATGATGAACGAAACTCGGCAAGTATGAGCATAACATCATCAACACTCTAATAGCAAATCTGTCCTAAGGCTCTTAGATGTAGGGTCTTTGAACCCCGGACCTGCAATAGCAATTGCATCAACAATAGCTTGCGAGTAAGGGCTTCTGGCACAGTGAAAAGGGATGTCGGAATAGTACCAAAAGTTGGCAATGGCCTTCCTTGCCTGAACATGGACATTCTTTTTCGAACCAGTGGCTTCCAAGCTAGGTTGAGAACCAGGTTTTGTGCGGGTAGCAAAAAAAGTGTGTATGTTGCCACCTCCTGTTCTCAAATTTGTAGGAATGGAAGGAGGTAGCATTTGGTCTCGACTTTGAGGCATCTTTGTAAAACTTGAGCCCGACATTGAGGATTCAACGAAGGGAGGTGACAGGGGGTTATTGGAAGAAAACTGACCAACTCCAATACTTGCTTGTTCTACAGTTATCCTTGCTTTCTTGGCGTTCAGCTCATTGAATGTATCAATTGCCAAGGCTGCCTGGTGTTTGACATCTTGCTCAACTTTTTTGCAAATACCAATGTCATGGCCTGGCATCTGAGCAAGGTGGAACTTGAATCTATAAATGCCCCCACTACATTCTTCTTTGCAAAATTTACATAGGAGATTGGTTTTTCCCGGAATTTTGTCACAGTAAGCCCAAGCAAAGTCCTCCCTAGGCATTTTCACTGTGTGGCTGGCCGCTGTATATGTCTATAACAGGCTGCCAAAGGTCCAAAGATCAAACTTCAAATCCTGTAACAAAAACAACAACAAACAGTATAAGGAAGCTTGCAGCCTTTTACACAATAAATTATTAATTATTAATAAATATTAATTTATTAATAATTGATATAATTAGTATATTACAGTTAATAATTAATATATTACAGAGTCAATAATAATAATTTGTAATTACATAGTCAATAAATTATAATACATAGTCAAATAATATATTAATAATTACACATGTAAAAAATAAATATTATAAATTATTATATATAATTAGTAATTACACAGTCAAATAAATATTAATAAAAAATTTATTACATGTTACATGGTCCATAATATATTACACAGGAAATAATTTAAGATTCTTAAAATTTAACTTATTACAACCTGGAAACGGAGGTGGAGCCGAATGGCGTTGAAGTTGACCCGGTGGAGCTGAATAGCGCTGAAGTCGGGGCTGAAATTCGAAGTCTAGAACCTGCGTGGAGCTAGTGCCGGCTACGAGGGATGGAACTTGCATGGAGCTGGTGCCGGCTACGAGGGATGTAACCTGCGTGGAGCTGGTGCCGGCTATGAGGGATGGAACTTGCGTGGAGCTGGGCCGCTGGCAGCGTTGAAGTCTGGAACAGATGGAAGTCTGTGTGGAGCTGGTACCGGCGACGAGGGATGGAATTGACGATGACAAATCTCTCTCTACTGACCAGAACAGCGTGGAACACTAGAGCTTCCTCTCGACTGTCTCCAGAACAATGTGGGAATGGGCGTGGAACACTACTGACCAGAACAACGTGGGAATGGGCGTGGAACACTAGAGCTCACCAGAACTTCGCCGCAACAAATAAAAACGAACTTCTGTTTAGAAATGATATAAACCTGCACTAATTTTCGTGGCCATGATTTTGACTTTTTATTTTGCTGCCAGTAAAAGAAACGCTGATTAAACGCAATTTTGCAAGGATGTGGATCAGAACGGAAAAAAACCCGCGATTTATGGGGAAACGATCCGAGTCGGATTGTTTTGGGAAAGAGCCAATCAGGGATTGCAATTAATCGTGACTTGGGCCCAATTCCTATTTCATTGGTAGCAACAAGCTGCTCCCACCTTCGTTGGTGGTCACAAAAGGCTGCTTCAAATCGGGTAGCAGTCAAACGCTTTTTTGGGGCAAGATCTTTTGTGTTCATCTTTGATTTTCGAGCATGAAGAGTGTTTGGGGTTTCTTTTGCTAAAACAGTACCGAGTTGTGACCATGACATTTCCACAGTCCCGAGTTTGATTGAAGGATGACTATCATACACAGTCCGAATTTGCAGTTTGAACAGTCTGAAGGTGAACCCAAATTCTTGAAGTCTTCTACACAATCCCGATTTGATGTTCCCTTAGCATGCACAGACTTTCTGAGGTTATCCATAGTTTTTGGTTGAGGTCATCTACAGAACAGTCTCGGAATTGTTTAAGGTCAACCATAGTTACGAATTCAAGCAATGGTTTAGGTCATCTTCAAGTTTGAGGTTGATTTGTTTGGGACATACACAACTCACGTATGAGGTAGGATCACTGTATATGCACTGCTTAAAAAAGCCCTAATGCACAGGTCAAGGTTAATGTCTGAGTTTTTGAAGCAATAGATAGTTGGCAAAGTTTTTGTTAATACTGTTTATATGGATATAAGTCATTGTCCAATGTTATGAAAGTGATGTATACAGTGATGTATACAATAGTGTATGTACGATGATGTATACAGTACAATATTGTGATTTACATTCTATTGTGATGACATACACTATGTTGATGATAAATACACAATGCATACTTGCACATGATGATATGATGAAGATATACCTTTGATGATGAGGTATCCTTGTTGACAGGATGATGATAATGCATGCTCTCCTATGCACTATGATGAACACTCCATAATGATGATGCATGCTATGATGATGCACTCCTATACCCTATGATGAACACTCCATGTTGTAGATGTATGATTGCCCTAAAAGATGACATATGCAAAACTTGATGACATGTTCAGACCTTGATGTTTGATTGACCTTGATGATGATGATGATGCATATTTGATGCATACTCCACAATGGTGATGATGTATACTTTTATATGAGGATGATGATACACTATTGATGATGCCTTGATGATGCCTTTTGCACCTTGATGATGCATACATGATGATGAAGTTGATGCATGACTGCCCTAGAGGACGATTGTATAGATACGACAGACATGAAAGTGATGAGCAGAGATTGACCAGCAGTGATGGGCAGAGATTGATCACTACTATTGAGCAGAGATTGACCAACAGTGTTGATGAGCAGATTGACAAGCAAAGAAGGATGCAACAGATGATTGATTGATCATGAAAGTGTTGGTAAGCAGAGCCTTGCAAACTTGAGGATTGGACTCCTCAACCCTTTCTTAATTGGAGCTAAGAAAACCAGGCTAGGTCCTTTTACAAGAGTTGGTGATCTTTTCATCAGTTGGTGCTGATTGTAATCAAGAAGATTGAAGTCTTCCATTACCATAAATAAAGTTTAAAATTACATATATTCTTGTGGCTCTCTTGATATGATTATTGTGCTTATGACTCATGATTAATTTGGCTGATGCGTATGATGATGTAATTGAAAACATAATGCTTGATATACTCTGATTGATTAATTGAAGGTAAAAAGGTTTAAATTGCTCACACACTGATTCACCCCCCCTCTCAGTGTGTCCATTGTGTCCAACATAAGGGACTTGCTAAGACTTAGACATCAATCCGATCATTCCAAGGTGTTTTTTCCCTTGTGAATTATGCATTGTTGAATAAGTCGTGTATAATTTTCGAGTTTTCACTCTTCCTCCAAAGCTGGAATAGTCGTCTTGGTGGGTAGGCCTTAGGAGGTTATTAAAGTTCATGTGTCGATATATATGAGCGTGCTAGGCATCGGTTTTGAGTTGTATGTACATGTGCTAGAGTTTTGTCCGATTCCGAGAAAAATATTTTTTGTTTTGTTTTTTAAGCCATTTTTAATGGTTTGTAAATGGCATAAAAACTTGATTCGAAGGCGGAATTGGGCGTGGGGATGCTCGTTTTAATGCTCAGAGCATACTCTTTACCCTGGGACCCACTTTTCATACACTCGAGGTGATCAAAAGGTCACTTATAATTAGTTTTCTCTATCGGAGCATCAAAGTGACACTTAAATGCTAAAAGTGCAACATTTTGGCATAAGTCAAAATTTTGGAAAAGTCAAAAAATGATTTTTTTAAGGTTATGGATTGACTTGGCATCGTGGTCCCCATGTAGGAGACTTCTCCTAAGGAGGAAAGTGTCACTTTAAAAGCATGTTTTATTACCATACATTTTAACCAAGGTTTATCCCCTTGCTCATGTCATGGCCCATACGAGTATCTCAAGGCTTGGAGTGGTGGCCCATGCTTTTGATTCGCGAGTGGATGACATGGTGGCGACTTCTCCTAAGGAGGAAAGCATCACTTTAAACTTGTTTTACTTACCATATGTTTTATCCTAACTTTAAGTCCACTCTATGCTCATGCCATGGATCCGTACAAATGATTGATTTGGCGTGAAGGAATTTTGGCACATGCGATTTGGAGTGTGATGTGGCTTGGTAGATGGAGGAAGTCACCTACCTCATGGGAGGTGGCACCTCCTCCATGGGATCACTTGTGTTAAGCTCCCAATCAATCCCCTAAATCACCCCCATCGCTTGATTTCTACTTAAGTTGTTTGGTGCATCCCCCTAGGCTTGCTCTGGCTATAAATAACGCATACCTCTCCCATTTCAAACTAGTTGGAATGTAGTGGTTAGAGCTTGTGCATTGTAATTAGTATTCATTTGAAAAATAAAGAGACTTTGGAGGTCTAAATTGTGATGTGCTTTGGTTGAGCAGATGTATTATCTTTTAGTTGTATGGAGGTAACCTGTATTTGAACCATATGCATGCTTTGAATCTTGTGTAGCTTAATTGAAGGGTTGGTATCAACTTTGTGAGATAGGTTAATCATTTTGTTTAATGAGTTAATCTATTGAGTATAAATATTTAGAGATCTTACTGAGCGCTTCATTTGCTTATGAATGCTTTTATATTGATTTGTAAATATGCATGCTTCTACATTTGATCTATGTTTTGTGAGTCTGTGATATGCATGTTGCCGTGATTGGAGACGTTGAAGATCTTGTTTGATCTCTTTGCCTTTCTTTTCTAATAGTATTTGTTGTAGATAAAAGTCCCTTGGCACACCACAAGTGAAGGCCCAAGGATCCTCTATTCTCCAGGCTGCCCTTTCTTTCCTTCACCCCTTCTTTACACTTCATTGTTTTTGGTTTTCCTTTGAAAGGAACTCGTAGATCTGCATTCAAATTCATATTTTAAGAATGGATCCTAAAGTTTATTTTCCTTTACAAGATCTGTATGCGTTTTGCAAATCACTATTACTTGTCAGTCCAGATCTAAAGTGTTATCTTACGTATTCAAGTTATTTATCTAGTATAGCAAAAAGCTGGATTAGTAAGTTAGCTGCCAAGTTCAAGCTATTTATCTAGTCTAGAAAAAAGCTTGATTAGTAAGTTAGCTGCCAAGTTTGAATTCTATATCTAGCATTTGAGTGCTTGGATTTTTTTTGCTATCCTTAAGAAGCAAACAAAGACCCTGAGAAAGTAGCTTTTTAGCTTACTTTCTCAGTTATTTTCACCTAGTTTTTTTTATCATTTTAGCTTAGAATTTTTTCTGCAAGTTTTGGTAGGTTTTCCCAAAACACTCTTAAAGTGTTTTGGGGCATATTCTACTAATATTTGTTGGATGTCTTTTGCAGGTTTACAATAAAAGAGGAGGAAAATCTAGCGAATTTTCGCAAAATTGAGTAAAAAGAGGACCCACGGAGCTCCCCCTTTTCATAGATTTTCATTTTTCAATAAGTTATAAGCCTTTGGATCCAAAGTATAAGGACCAAAGTGCATTTCTCCCATGTTGCAAAAAATTAATAACGATTTGAGTAGGCTCCTCAGAGCCCACTCTCCATCCCCCTTGGGGGGTTTTGCGTCAGTGTCTTTTTTCATGGGTTTGCCTCTGCTGCTGTAGTTTGTTTCATTACTTCGCTATTTTAATTTATATTTCAATTTTATTGCAAAGCAATACAAATACTAACACACTGCGTTATACTGAATTATCGAAAGGGAAAATATTTGCGCAATGTAGTAATTAAAAAACCTTCCTTTTTGCACTCTTATGTTTAAAATAAACCCTCTTACTCTCTCGAGTATGGTTCACATACAAGGGCTTGCCCGAGTACTGGACTTGTAAAGAGATTCTTGGGTTTTCTTTTCTAACCAAAAAAACATTGCTAGAAAACACTTAAAACCAACAAGACTCGGTCCTCATTATGCTATGGATCTGTGTGGATTTGACCGACCAACTGATCATATCCAGAAAGGGATTTAGTGACTAGTCTAATTAACTTTCACACTTTCAATTAACCTCCCAACAATGAAAATCCAGTGCTGCATTTTGCTTTGTGTGGGAAAATTGTACAGAGGAAGCGGGAACAACTGAAAAGTAACTGTGGGGCCCTGTCAGGCTACATCCTTGATGGTGTAGAGTTGGACATTCCCTCGTGACTCCATTCAACCCACATTACCTCGCGTGCTACCACACTTAGTGAGTCTAAACATATTCCCTGTACTTTTGTGGTATATCAGGAATCTCCCTCGTAATCTATTCATTAATTCATAAACTTAAAATGGACCAAGAACAATTGCAATACATTGTTAGCACCATTTCTGGGCTAACTATTTATTGAAGGGTTTGGCCATCAAAAGGAGAAGCAGGGTTGTAAATTTTTGTATCATCTGACCCTTAAGATTGATGGTAAAGTTCTGTAGGTGTTGGAAGTGGGATTTCTAGAGTAAGAATACAAAAAACTTGAAGAAAATCATGATTTTGACCTTGAAAGGTTCATGAAGGAGGAAATCCGCCCTTAAGAGAATTTGCTGACAGGAAATGGACGGTCAAGATGCTCAGCGCAGCAAAATCAAAGGCAGGAAATCATTTCCGCCAAAAGAAGATCGGGAGTGGAAATCCGGAACAGGGTAAGGTTTAGTTACAAAGCGTGTTAAATCTGACTTTCGCCCTCCACTGTATAGATCCGACAACTAGGGAGAGTTTCCGCCCTAGATCGACGGCTAGAAATGAAGTAAAGTCGGAATCCAGAAAGGGACAAGTTTCAGTCTCGAGGAGTCGGAGTCCAAATTCTCGATTTCTGCTTTCCGGGGTTCAAGATCTACGACCCAGAATGTTTCGGTCATGAGATCAACAACGCGGAAGGAAGGAAGCGCGGGAAGTAAAAGTCGGAATCGGGAAAAGACAAGTTCAATCCCGGAAAGTTGAAGTTTCCGATTTTCAATATCTGCCAGATCTACGGTCATAAATTCTTCCCCGTAGATCAACGGTGCGGAAAGAGAGAAGAAGGGCGGATACCGGAAACAAGGGAGACAAAGGTTTTAGTCTTGAAAAGATGAAGTTTCGATTTTCGATATCCGCTAGATCTACGGTCCAGAAATCATCCGTATCCAGATCAATGGTCTAGATTGATTCCGAAGGTAAAGACAAGTTTGAAGGCCTGAAGTCAGAAAGGACAGGATTTTGAAGGGATTTTTGGTTTTTCGTAGACCTCAGATCAACGGTTGAAAGTAGATCCAATGCAAATCGACGGTGCGGGAAACATAAGGGCTGAAAGGATGATGCAGAGGCGGAAAATGCAGAAGTGAACCTTAGAAAGACTGTCAGGCCATCTTCTGCATTCCGCAGGCCATAGATCAACGGTGTGGAATGAATCTCTGTATGATATCTATGGTCCAAAATGATTTGTGCTGGTAAATTACAGAGATGGAGAAAAAACGTTGTAGGGCATGGCGGAAACCCTCCAAAGGGTCGTTTTCAGCATCCCTGCTGTCAAAACTTCTCAACTGATTCATCATACGTGCTCTTGCACGTGTTTTCTGTTTGATTTTGTAATCATGGCAGATATGCCAGATCATTGTTTGCTATGATTTTCATCATTATATTGAAACTGTTTTTGGCCCTGTTTCGAGGTTGGTCTCGGGGGTCTAGGAAGCTATAAATATGCCCTCCATACATGGAAACAGGGTTGGAACCCATAAGAATTTCGTCTTATGCTTTATTGAGATCTTTTGCTAATAAAAGTTGCAGAGCTGAATGCTTGTTGTTGTTGCAGAGATTCCTATGTGATTCGTAGCTTACAGTCTGTTATTTCTTTCCTCTGTGCATGTCTTTCTTGTTAATATTGCCATTATGTCTTCTTCATGCCTGGAATAAGTGTATAATAGCTCAAAATTCATCTTGTATGCTCTGACTATTGTTATCAGGTATTCACCAAAGCTTTCCCTCCAAATATGATGCAGAATTCATCCTGTAGATGCTCTGTGTCGATGGACTGTTCATGTTCTCTCTTTATCACCAAACAAACAACTATTTGATTGTAACCGAGTGCTACCTTGCCTCTGTGTATCTTCACCTGCAAACTGTTCTGTAATTCATCTATAATTTGTGACTCCATAGCCCAATTGTGCTTGCCTTGTTTCAACCATTTCTAAATCTGAATTTGTTTTATCTTTAATTCTGGCCTTGATATAAATCTATGAGAGATCCTTCTTTGGAAAGGTAGAAGCCAGATCTCCTTTCCTAAAATGGTTCTGCTGTTACCTTGGGGTTTACCCAACCTAGGGTTTAAGTCTGAGTGATAACAAGCTGGCGCCGTTGCCGGGGACCGAAAGAAAAATCATCCGTAGGAGAAACGACAAAGATTCGAAGAAGAAAGGGTTTCTGTGGGCAAACAGAGACTTGAACATTTGAGATAGGTTGTATTTTTGCCCTGGCGACTCCACATAGGTCTTGAGTGAATTGCAGAAGGCATCTTGGCTTCCAGGCGGCCACATAAATGAGGTAATCCTGACGCTGAAACCTTACAAGGTGTGGATAACCCTAATATACTGTTTAGAAATAAAGGAAAAGATCTATGTGATATTCCTCAATTTGAAAATTCATTTGCTCGAAATTTTCATAGCATTCAAGATTCTGTGTGGGAAACCAATTCTGAAAGGTCATTACTAAAGTCTAAATCAGAATCCATTTTGAAAGACACAGAACTAAATCCCAGTAGGTTAGAGTCATATCTGCTTGACTCTCTCTGGCAGAACCTTCAAAACTCAGGGGGTACTGGTGTAAGAAATCCTGTCACTCAAAACTTTCAGCCTCATATCCCACTAGTTGGCCAAGCCCCTCCACCTTTTCAAACTCCTCCTCTTGTTCCACATCCACTTAGACCAATGGCTGCTAGGTTTGCCCCTTTGGCCTTACTTGCTGCATTACAGGACCTTCCCCTAAACTATGCCCAAAGAATTACCTTATATGATGGGAGGGAAACTTCACAGCCAGATACCATGTGGATAGATTTGAAGACTTCAGTGACTTGGAGGAAGTGTGTAATGTCCCCCTCTAATTAAGCACCCAAAACACCCCCTAACCTACTTAATTCCCATAGGTTCGAGCGGGTACTGCATGAGAGGGAATTGACTGAAGGCATTTGATACTTAGAGTAGATCAGGACATTCATTCTGTGTTAAAGTCATCAGTTGGATAAAAGAAGCCTTATTTCTTTAGGCTTAAAAATGAACATCAAATTAGAATTGCATGCATGCAAATGCGAAGCATAAACCCTAAAAGTGACATGCAAACCCTAAAAGCGCACGAGGTTCTATTTGAGAGAGTTATTGGACTAAAGAAACTATCTATTATTATTGTTGATTGATTTGGAGTTTTTGAGCAGCAACACAACGTGCAACTACGATAGTTGGGGTTGAAGATGGTGTCTTTAGCTAACAAGGGTTCGACAGTGAGATATCCGCCCTAGTCTTTTTTTGGGATAGATCATCCAGGTTTATCCATGGCATTCATCATATACACTAGTATCCAGGGATCCAACACACTCAGGAGGTTTATTGGCAGATCCACGTTTTGTAGCTGGAAATAGCTGGGAAACCTCAGAAGGATTCGCTGGGACAATAAAACTCAGTCTTTCCTTCACATGTCGGCTTCCTCTTTCTCAGCAGGCCTATCCTATGACATAGAGCGACTATCAGCCATCAGTTTGCTCACCTAGAGTAGTTTTCAGCAAATCCAAGAGGTTGGGGGGCGTGAGCACCAGACTGGTAAACCAATTTGGGAGGGCTCTTGGAGAGGTCAGAATCCTTGCATGCTTCGGTCATTCTCTCTGGCACGAGAAGATCTACATCCCGACAAAATCTCAGCACCAACAGGTCACTCCATAAAAAACATCACCTTTAGTATAAGGGGTGCACATGTGTGTAGCTGGGTGTCAACAGCAGGAGGGTAACACGAATACTTATGCTTTCCCCCTTTGTGGATATGTCACCTTTGATGCTTCTTGTTGTCTCTCTTATGTGTGTTGAGTTGCTGTTTTGTAGTGAATCCTCAGTACAAGAAGCTTTCTGGTAGATCTAGAGGGCTGACTGGTAAGGAAGGACTACAAATAGAGATTCCTAATGTAGGAGGTTCTCGGGTATGCTCCCCAAGGCTGGTTGTCATAACAAGGAAACTATAAAAATGAGCAATGCCTTTATCTTGAGATCCAAAGAAATCCCTTATCGAAAAAATGATGAAATGGTTAACATTTGAAGGAATAGGTAATCCTTGTTGGGGATCTTGATTGGAAGCAAGGCAAGGCCTATTTGCATGAAAATGCTTTACTGAGGCAATTCCATTGGAGCTATGGATGCTTGTTGGCAGCGGAGCTAAGGTTGCGTCATCACTGGTATTCGAAAGTTATAAAACTAATGCTGGTATCCTTCAATTTGTTAATCCTGCAAAAAGAAAAAAGAAAGGAATACCAAAAGAAAAAGAAAGAAAGGGAAATATTACTGTTGGGATCAAAGGGAAATGTATCTCATAACACACTCGCTCCGATAAAACACTCATTGTTCTCTGATACTTGTATGGTTGGCTAAACTACAAAGGATTCCTTACTCCTTTATTGTGAGCCATTCAGTCAATTTAAAGCATCCATTTCCACCCTGAAGAAGAATTAATCCTTGTGAATGCTTTAATGTTAACATGGTTATGATATTTTCTTAAATCATTGATCCGATGAACTTATTGAAGATACTTATGGGGTAAATTATCATGTTTCTCATGACTATGCTATATGATGAATCATACTAAATAGTTAAATGTACATGTATTTCAACTGTTAGTCCAACTAGGACATCTTTTCATTATAGTACATCATCATTTTACTGCTACAGAGATATCATGATGCCTTCTTCAGAGTTTTTGGATTCAGTGCCAGTTGGTCAGTTTTATATGGTGGCCAGTCTTATGCTGCAAGCTAAGTCATCGGGTTTGCCGTTTTTTTCCCTTGAAAATTGAAAATCGACGAATATTTAAGTCAGCCGAATTTTTCCTTCAAGTTCGGCGCATTTTATTCCAAACTCGCCACCATCTATTTTCCATTGTGAAGCCGTCCTGTATTCTCCACTAAAGTCGTCGTGTATTCTCCACTAAAGCAGTCGTGAAGCATTGAAATCGTCGATTCTCTCATTGTGAGCAAAATCCATGGCTAGCTTTTCACATTACGCAGAGGGTCGTCGCTGCTGTGAATTCAAAAAGGGGACAAGCAGACTCGCAAAAGACAAACGCACACTCCCCATGGGTCGATTCCATTGAGTAGTGAATCACGAGCTGATTCCATTGAACCGTGAATGATGGGCGGCCGACTCCTTTGGTGGTTGGTAGTGAGTTGAGTCGCCTCTCGCAAGGTGCCGTAGGTTTTTTTTTGCATTAAGTATTTAATTTGTTTTAGGTTCATATGTTTATTATTTAGGTTATTATTTATTATTTATCATTAAATTTGTTTGTTTTTTCAATAAAAAAAACAACATTCTATTCCAAAAATATCCGAATTAAACTTGTTATTTATTATTTATTATTAAATTTGTTTGTTGCTTTTGTGATGTTAGACATAAAATATTAATAATCTTATTATTATTAATATTAAAAATATTGCTTAATATTATTACTCATCTTAATTTTATTATATATAGTAGTATACTAAAACCAAATTAATGTTAACACTAAATTATTAAAACTAATATTAATATTAACATAATACTATAAAATATTAAATATTAATATATATATTTTTTAATTTTAGTCTCTCGAATTCAATGCCGAATTTTATCACCAAAATTTTCATTGCCGAATTTTAGACGAACTTCAAAGCCCCCGAACTCGAACACGAATTTGAACCAGGTGACTTAGGTTGCAATGGAGCACTCTACCCCCTAATGCTTCACTCCTGAAGCACGCTCTTAGTGGGATCGATCAGGAATTGCTTATGGGAATGCAATTTCTGATCATGCCCTTCTAGAAGTGCACTCCTTGATGAAAAAAACACCACCTAGTTTTTCAGTAGCAACCAGGATCGCTCCCAGAGTGATCCGTCATCGCTTCCTGGTCGCTCCCAGGAGCAAAAATCTTGCTCCCTGTTACGCTGCACCTGTACCCAATGCACCTTCAGGTGTACCCAAGGGAGAGAGGGCCATTTTTTTCGACTAGGAGGGGTGTTATCGAGCAATGGTGGTTAGCAATGGTGGTCATGGATGGCCCCTTTGGTCCATCCTTTAGGAGTACTTTGGCTTAATGGCGCCGCTGACTTCCCTTTGTTGGGGTTTTTAACCTTGGGGTTGGTGTTCGGGGCTCCTAAAGGTTGACCACTGGGTCACATGGTTCCATATCTTGTTTATGTGCTCTGGTGGCCTCTGCTTCAGTTACGAGACATTCGTCTCCCTTCGCATCCACTTTGAACACCCTTTTGGTCTAAGTAACAGGACACTTCCAAATAGGGCCCATGTCTCGTATTCCACGTGTCGGACACGACACTTGCCCTAATACGTGTCCGATACCAAAATTTTCATGTCCCGAAATCTGGACACTTTTTAGCATGTGTCGGACACGTGCCAGGAACGTGTCCTGATTTGTGGACATGTGTCTTGTCAAAAAGGGTATAGAGGAGGAGGAGGATAAAGGAAAGAGTGACGACAATAATGCTAATTTTGACATGGAGGAGCAGAAGGACGATTGACAATGGCAAGTACCATTGATGAGCTATGATATTCTTACCTGTGGCTATTTAGTATTTTCATTTTGTATCTAGTAGTACTGTAGATACTAGACTTAGTACTAAGTCGTATCTACTCTATTTTGTATTTGTCGGTGGCATTCTCTCGATATCTATGTAATACATTTTGATTTTTGTGGTTTAAAGAGAAATATAAAATATGCAGTTTATGGTTCAAAGTTCATGATTCATTGATAATTTTATTATTGATTCATCATTGTCAAATTTCAATTGAAAGATATTATGATTGATGTACATTGTATATACTTCTAGTTTTTAAAAAATGTAGATATTTATATATATTTTTAATATATATATATATATAATTTTTTAATA
>LPNX010263689.1:218485-236191 GCA_001517045.1 Pseudotsuga menziesii
CGTGTCCTCATTTCATGTGACTTAGCTTTTGGTCCTTCAGTTAGTGGGTACCTGCTCTCCCTGGCTTTATTTCCTTAGAGGAAGCCATCCTCCCTGCTAGGCCTTTTTCATGCTTTGAGGGCATTGAGGGATTTTACAACATTCTAGGGGTAAGTTTGGGTATAACGCCCTCCCCCCCGCTCACTCCAACCTTTCGTTCGGATTGATTCGCTTATTTGTGTGTATTTTGACACCTAGGGGTACAAATACCTCAGGTAGCCTACCTTGAGCCTACCTTAGGCCATATTTTATTATTATTTTCTTTTAATTTTAAGCTGACACTTTATAATTTCAAATTGACATGTTTTAAGGCATGTAGGCCTGGATATTTTGTAAAACGTGAGTGTGAGATCGTATAAATAGATCTCCTCACTTTCATTTTAAGACAGATTTTATGGGATAAAACACTATGTTACTTTTCTACCCTTATAGGGTTCATTGGATGTGATGTGCACCTCTTGAGGAAGGAATTTTTCTAGGTTTGATGATTAATGCTTGGAGTTTCTTTGGTTCAATGCTATTGCTAAGGTGATGCTATATTTGTTTACTTAACACATGCACAAGGAGTTATCTAGGCTTTGCATCTTGATCTCTCTTTGCTACTTGTTGATGAATGATGTATGTTTATGGATTGAATGGTAGCCTTTACGGTTGCATTTTGTCTTGGCTAGATCTTTGTCAACTTTAGACACCTTGGTTGTTGTAATATCCCAAATTTTGGACCTAGCACTTATAGGGATGAGCCTATTGATTATGATGTTATCTTGATATTTTATTTTGATATATTGGGTCGAAGATCCCACTGCATATGAACATGATGATTTGTTTTATATATTGGGCGTAAGCCAATTATTGATGATATATATATGCTTGTTTGTGTTGGGCGTGGACCCTGAAGCACATGATTGATGAGATGTTTTGTGTTGAGCGAGGAGGTCTGGAGCACATGGGTAATTAATATTTTGTGTTGAGCAAGAAGCTCTAGAGAACATGAGTACTTACATTTGTGTTGAGCGAGAAGCTCTGGAACACATGAAAATATAATTGGAAGTGTTGGGCATAAGCCTTGGAGCCTTCCATGTTGATGTTGAGCATAAGCTCTGGAGCATCGGATCCTTAGCCATTGTATTCCTAGGTGTATCGTACAAGTACATCCTAGCATTAGTGTTGAGCGAAGAGCTCTGGAATTGCACTAAGTTTGTAACTCCTTGTTTAAGCGTTGAGTATGGGCTCTAGTAAGCGCTAGGAGTTACTGAAAAAATTTAATAATTTTCGAGTGAAAACGACTCGAGAAAAATATTGATCTCATCAGACTTATTTATAAGTGATTAAATGAATTTCGAATTTTTGTATTCTCATCAAGTACTGAAGAACTACCATGTTATATGAAGGAATTCAACATGCAAGGATGTTTAGAGTTGCCTAGCCTAGTAGACCTAACCATCTACCTATTTTGACCTTAATGAAGAAGTGTCATAAGTCTAGGGATCATGGTATATGATGCCCAAAGACAATTGTTAACAAATGTTATATTATTATGTATTTTATACATGGTATTTATAAAGAATAAATATCGCAATAATATTAATGATGAAAGAAAGAAAGAAAAGCTCCATCCATTATTATTTATTATTAAAAGATAATAAATAATACAATACCTACAAAAGTCTAATTAGGAATTAGTTGAAAGTTCCTAAGTTAAAGTATTAAAAATTACCCCAAATTAATTGAAAATGGTTAAATCAAGAAATCAAGGTTTCTTGATTTAACTGTCCCTTTGACTGAAAAGTCTGTCTATAAAGTCTTAAGCCAAGGAAAGGCTCGGGGTTTTGATCTATCTTGTGGGAGTCATTATTCTTCCTGTTTTGCTCTCAAGTGAATTCTTGAAGAACCTTTTCCTGGAAGGAAAAAGAGAACTGATCCAGACCTGATATACCAAATAGGAAACCCTACCTTAGGAGCTCTAAGGTACTTGCATGTTGGAGTCCAGCTTGGGGGGATTCGGATTGAAACCATGAATGGTTCCGGGTCATGGTTGGGTGGAACGTGGTAGTTCCCAAGTGATTCGGTCATCTAATACAAAGGTCAGATCTGCCTATGAATTGTTAATGCTGGTTATTTGAGTGTGCAGGTTTAGCCATTAAAGAAGCTTCAGATTACAGGTATGAGATCCTATACTGCCTATTCTATTTTTCTAGAATAAAAGCTAGCTGAATTTGGCAAGGGTTCACATTATATGTTCTAACCCTATGTGTTTTATTTCTGTTTAAATCTTTTAGGGTTTAACAGTGATAAAATAGAATTATAAATCTAGCTATCAGCACCATATTAAATCTCTGACAAAAATCCGAGAAGACCTTTCAAGGTCTGCATAACTAAATATACGCTAAATACCAAACCATTTCCATTAAAATAACATCATCATAAGCAAATAAGCAGAGTAAGTATCGAGACCATTCATTGGTCTAAAGATCAAGTTCCTTTTTCTACATTAAATCCACAGCTCTATAAAATTATAAACGTGCACCATAAGAATTGCATCCATAAGTTACATAGGCCCGAATAAAATCCACATTATAAGTTATATTGAGTAAACATTTAAATAATCCCTGCCTTCGTTTCATATAAACAATTAAAACCATGTAATTACATTAAGGTTGCAGGAACGAATCCTGTAGACAACCATTGCCATTTCGCTTACATACACTACAATGCCATATGTATTAAAATCTACAGTAAACATTAATACACATGAACCAATTTATTGTAATATCCCGAATCCCGATATTTTCTATTTCTATGCAAATATACTGATACAACCGGGCATGCAAATTGCCATGCAAAAATCCCGATTTTATAGCAAAAATTAGGGATAGGGTTTGTGAGATATAATGAACACTTACCACTGATAAGTTGGCTGGATTGCTCCTGAAAGAGTATGCAAGCATCAAGAATTGAATCGAAGATGGACTGATATATTCTTCTTCCAGTGAAACCCCAGCAGCAGGAACCTAGGTCAGATAAGGGTGACGTTTTCAGTGAAGGAGGTGTTCGATGGGGCTGCTGATTTGCAGGACTGATAGCCTTCCCGTGCCGGAGAGAATGCCTGGTACATGCGGAGTTTCGGAGGTCTCTAGGCAGGCTAGCCAATTGTTCCAGAGAGACAACTGCTCACGCCTCCCCTGATCCCGAAATAGTTCATAACTGCTCCGGATGAGCACGGTCGGATCTTATAATCACCGGGCATCGGAGTAAGATGCCGATGATGAGAATGGTGCCTGAGTTTCGGAGTAAAACTGAGATCTGAAGACCCAGCAACTGATTAGGGCTTTCAGGTTGAAAACCCCCTTTACAGCTGCACACGTATCCCTGCAACAATCTACACCATATACTTGATAACTATGAATGAATGTAAGAGCAAATGGTGAACCTGTATGGCTTACCCTGAATGAGACTAGGGCAAATATTTCATTGCCGAAACCCCGCTAGTTGAAGACGCCGTCTCCAACCCCAACTGCTGTGCTGCACGCTGTGCTACTATTCAAGAGCTTCCAAAATAATAATCATCAAAAAATGAAGTCTCCTTTCGCTTTATCCTCCTTTTATAACTTTCAACTGCGAAAACCCTAATCTTTGACCTAATTAGGTCACTTTATCTTCTAATTTGCAATTGACTTGCATGCATGCACCTGGAGACTTAAATGAGTGCATGCACCATTAAATAATACTTGGATAGCATGCACGAAGGTGGCCTTTGGCCTTAGTGGCCCTTCTTGACCTGATGATGATGCTTTAGATTTTCTATGGATGGCATCAGTCCTTAGATGATTTCCTAACTGTCAGTAACCGCTCGAACCCACAGAAATCACATAGGTTAGCGGTTTTGGGCCTCAAGGCCTAATCGGAAGAGGACATTACAGTCCTCCCTGCTTGAGATTGCTTGTCCTCAAGCAACTGCAAACTGGGATGCTGCAATACCTGTTCACCTTCCCAGGTGGCATCCTCTGGCGGTAGTTCTTTCCATTGAACCAAGTACTCTCTGATTACCTTGTTCCTGAGCTTCCTTTCTTTAGTCTGTATGATTTGTTCGGGAATTAGTATCAGCAGTCCCTCATCATCTAAAGGAGGTAACTCTGTAGATGGAGCAATGTGTTGCCCAAGGGTCTACTTTAGGTTAGACACATGGAACACATCGTGAATTTTACTTTCCTGTGGAAGTTCTGGTTCATACGCCACCTCTCCCACCTTCCTGATTATTCTGTAGGGTCCATAGAAGCGAGGTTTTAACTTTTCTGCTCCTTTCTTCTTAAGCGAAGACTGTCTGTAAGGTTGGAGCCTTAAGTATACCAAATCCCCTACCTCAAAGTTCCGCTCAACCCTGTGTTTGTCGGCATACAACTTCTATTGATTCTAGGCCGTTTGTAAGTTTTCCTTCAAGATTTTCAGAATGTCTTGACTGTCCTGTATCCAATCCTTAGCCTTAGGAGCCCTACTATCTCCAAATGCCAAATCTGCATAGTCGAAGGCCTCGTAACCATATAATGCCTTAAAAGGAGTCATCCTAATAGACATATGATAAGTAGTATTGTAGCAATACTCCCCTAGGTGTAGCCATTTGATCCAGGTCCGCTGCTACCCTGCTACATAGTTGCTTAAATATCCTTCGATCCACTTGTTGACTATTTTAGTTTGTCCATCGCTCTGGGGATGATAACTTGTACTGGTAGCCAGCTCGGTCCCCACTAATTTGAATAGTTCCTGCCAGAAGGCACCTGTGAATCTGTTATCCAGATCATTGACAATGGCCTTAGGAAACCCGTGTAACTTGAAGACCTGAAGAATAACTCAGCTACTTGAGCTGCCAAGTAGTTTGATGATATCAAAAAGAAATGTGCAAACTTGGTCAGTTTGTCAACTACTACATATAAACAATCTCACCCTTGGACCTTGGGCAATCCTGTAATAAAGTCCATGGAGATGCTTTCCCACTTCTGTTCTGGAATCGGTAGTGGCTGAAGTAACCCTGCTGGATGGTTGTTCTCAATCTTGTTCTGCTGACAGATGCTACATTCCCGTACATGCTGCATAATTTCCCCCTTGAGGCCCTTCCATGAGAACCTCTCTCGAATTTGCCTGTAGGTCTTCAAGAAACCTTGATGCCCTGATAAAGGAGAATCATGTGCTGCTTGAATGATCTTTTTCCTCAATGTGGATTCTGGGATGAGGTATATCCTGTTCTTGTAATATATGATGTCATCAACAATCCTGTACCTGTCATCCTGAATTTGTCCATCCAATAATTCGCAAGCGAATTTATTTTAGGAGTATTCTACTAAGAGAAGTTCCCTCCAATCTGTGGATATACTACTGAGAGATAATGAGGCGGGACGCCTAGATAATGCATCAGCTACTACATTATTCTTACCTTTTACATACTCGATCTCGAAATCATAGGCTTGTACTTTGCTGACCCATTTCTGCTGTCGCTCATTCAGTTCCTTCTGCTCCAGGAAATACTTGAGGCTGTTATGATCGGTTTTGATTTTGAACTTACTGCCCACCAGGTACTGTCTGAATTTCGTGAGAGCATGTAAGATGGCTAGTATCTCTTTGTCATATATGGAGTAGTGGCGCTCGTAGTTCTTCAGTTTACGGCTCTCAAATGCAATAGGGTGATGGTTTTGCATCAACACTACTCCTAACCCTTCCCCTGAGGCATCACATTCTACTATGAAGGGTTGTGAGAAGTCTGGTAATGCTAAAACTGGACAGGAACTCATAATAACCTTCATCTCCTCAAAAGTTTTCTGTGCTAAGTCTGTCCAAGTGAACGCTCCCTTCTTTGTGAGATCTGTGAGGGGTGCTGCAAATTGGGAGAATCCCTTAACGTACCGTCGGTAATAAGTGCACAGACCTAAGAAACCTCTAAATTCTGTAACTGTTTTTGGTGCAGGCCAATCTCTGATAGCTTGGATTTTCTCCATATCAACCTGTACTCCTTCTGCATTGATTATGTGTCCTAAGTACAACATTTCCTTCATGCCAAACTCACACTTGGACATTTTCGCATAAAGCGAATGTTCTTCTAAAATGCTCAGTATTTCGTCTAGGTGTTTCAAATTCTCTTCCCATGTTTTGTTGTAAATCAGGATGTCATCAAAGAATACTAGCAAAAACGTACGTAGCTGTGCTCTGAAGGTGTGGTTCTTGCATGACTGAAAAGTGGCTGGAGCATTGGTAAGTCCAAAAGGCATGACCAAAAACTCATAGTGACCATAGTGACAGCGAAAAGCGATTTTGGAGATGTCTTGGTCTCTTACCCTGATCTGATGGTATCCCGAGCGAAGATCAATCTTGGAGAAGTATTTAGCTCCCCGAAGCTCATCCATGAGTTCGTCAATTCTGGGGATGGGATACTTGTTCTTAATGGTCTTTTTGTTGAGTGCTCGATAATCGATGCACATTTGCAGTGTACCATCCTTCTTCTTGACCAATACTATTGAGGATGCGAAGGGGCTAGAACTGGGCCAAATATATCCAAGCTCCAGTAATTCTTTGATTGTTTTCTCAATCTCATCCTTGTATCTTTTGGGATGCCTGTAAGGAGTGGTGATGACTGCTTGTGTCCCCTCCTCTAGCTCAATGATGTGTTCAAAGCCTCGGTCTGGCGGTCTACCTGATGGAAGGTCCCGAAAAACCTTTTCATGTTTCTGTAGCAAGGTTTGAATGTCACTTGGGTGTTGTGTGTTGGTCTCTGGGGGCTTCCTAAAGGTGACAAAACATTCTGCAGCCCATTCTATATCATCCTGTCGGAGTACTGCCTCCATTCTCTGTGACGAGACCGGTTTTGGGGGATAAGTGTTCATGCCCCTCAAAACTACCCGTTTGCCGTCTGGCCCCTGGAATTCCATTTCCATTGCCCTGTAGTCTATAGTGTATTTCCCTATAGAATAAAGCCACTGAACACCCAATACTACATGAGTATCCGATACATCCACTGCGTAGAAGGAATCTGTCATCTGATAGGTACCTAAGGTGACATTCAATTTTGGAATCCAGTAGTTGCACTCCATGCTGGAGTTCCCGGCTACTGCTACAGTGAATCCTTCGAACTTCTCGGTCTGAATACCTCTTTTGGCTACCCAAGCGGAGTCAATGAAATTGTGGGTTGCTCCCCCATCAATCAATACTCCTACTCTGTGACCCTATACTACTCCCCTGACCCTAAGAGTATGGAATCTTGGTACTCCAGATAATGTAGCAATGACTCCCTCTGGTGTACCACCATGGTGTGATTCTTCTTCAGCTGGTCATAGTTCTTCTGTGGCTTCCTGCTCATAGTCATCCTCATCACTATCCGAATATACCTCAATGTAGTGAGCTTTCGCCTTCCCTGCACACCTGTGTCCTGGTACCCATGGTTCCTGACAAGTGAAGCATAGTTTCTTCCTTCTCAAATCTTTCCTAGTGTCCTCGTCTAACCATGTTTTCTTGGGAACATCCTGCTGGAAAGGTTTCTTGTCCTTGTCCCTAACAGGAAAATTGGTTTTTAGTGGGAACTTGTTTTTGGGGACTGAATCCTGAAGATCTCTGGCTCTGCTAATGGCATCCTGCAGAGTGAGGGGTTTGTAGGCTTTCACCCATCCCCGTAGTGGCTCTGTGAGGGCCTCAGTGAATAACATAGTCAACCTCCTCTCTGATACATCTGTTACCATGGCTGCTATCCTCTGAAATTCTGAGATGAAGGCTTTTGCACTACTGGTTTGTTTGAGTTGAGCCAACTCCCCGAAATGTATCTTTGGATCCTTCCTGTCAAACCTCTCTATGAGCTTCTGAGTGAACTCACCGTAGGAGTGTATGGTGTTGTGACCCAATGTCACCAATCCGTGGTACCACCACTCGTGAGCTTCTCCGTCCAGGTGAAGTGTAGCCAATTTAATGGCATCTGTCTCTGTCATGGGATTGAGTTGGAAATAGGTATCCAACTTTTGAACCCATATCCTCGCTGATCCTCCGTGAGTCCCATCAAAGTTCGGGATGGCCAACCTGCTTAAGGTCTTCTGCAACTCATAGTTGTGATTGAAACCCTTGTTGAAATTCCTGGGCCTGTTCCTACTCTTCATGTTGCAGAAATCTGAAAAAGACATGGCAGCATGAAACTCATCCCCTAAGTCTCTATACTCCTGCAAATAAGCCCCAAAAGGCTCTCTAGGTTCTACCTGCATGACCGGACCACCTACTGTATCTGCCAAGAATTGAGGCATGGTAGGTCTGTTGGAAGGTCTGCTATATATGTGCGGAGTATTCTGCATATTAGTGTACGCAACCTTTCCACTGCTGCTTGTAGATCCCCGATCTACCGGTGAGGGAGGTGTACTTTTGGTACCTATTTTTGGTTTCGCCGATAATCTGTTGATTGCATTGAGCACATGTTTTTGCCCTTTTGCTAAGTCTTGCAATGCAGATACTAAGTTGCGAAACTCCATCCTATCCTCCTTTTCTCTCGTTCCTTTTCCCCTATCCGAGTGTATACCTGTTTGTTCCATGTTTGAATTGGTATCTTCTAGTTGGATATCCTCAAAGTCCCTTGTATATCTGCTCTTTCTCCTCCTATAGGTTACAAAAGGTTCTCCCTCTGGATTCATCTATGTCTCATTTCTTAAGCCCACAGCTGGCCAAGAAGATAGTTCTGATACCACTGTAATATCCCGAATCCCGATATTTTCTATTTCTATGCAAATATACCGATACAACCGAGCATGCAAACTGCCATGCAAAAATCCCTATTTTATAGCAAAAATTAGGGTTAGGGTTTGTGAGATAGAATGAACACTTACCACTGATAAGCTGGCTAGACTGCTCCTGAAAGAGTATGCAAGCATCAAGAACTGAATCGAAGATGGACTGATATATTCTGCTTCCGGTGAAACCCCACCAGCAGGAACCCAGGTCAAATAAGGTTGACGTTTTCAGTGAAGGAGGTGTCCGATGGGGTTGCTGATTTGCAGGACTGTTAGCCTTCCCGTGCCGGAGAGAATGCCTGGTACATGCGGAGTTTCAGAGGTCTCTAGGCAGGCTAGCGAATTGTTCCAGAGAGACAGTTGCTCACGCCCCCCCCCGATCCCGAAATAGTTGATAACTGCTCCGGATGAGCACGGTCGGATCTTATAATCACCGGGTACCAGAGTAAGATGCCGATGATGAGAATGGTGCCTGAGTTTCGGAGTAAAACTGAGATATGAAGACCCAGCAATTGATTAGGGCTTTCGAGTTGAAACCCCCTTTACGGCTGCACATGTATCCCTGCAACAATCTACACCGTATACTGGATAACTATGAATGAATGTAAGAGCAAATGGTGAACCTGTATGGCTTACCCTGAATGAGACTAGGGCAGATATTTCTCTGCCGAAACCCCCCTAGTTGAAGACACCGTCTCCAACCCGAACTGCTGTGCTGCTATTCAAGAGCTCCCAAAATAATAATCATCAAAAAATGAAGTCTCCTTTCGCTTTATCCTCCTTTTATAACTTTCAACTACGAAAACCCTAATCTTTGACCTAATTAAGTCACTTTATCTTCTAATTTGCAGTTGACTTGCATGAATGCCCCTGGAGACTTAAATGAGTGCATGCACCATTAAATAATGCTTGGATGGCATGCATGAAGGTGGCCTTTGGCCCTTCTTGACCTAATGATGATGCCCTAGATTTTCTATGGATGGCATAAGTCCTTAGATGATTCCCTAACTGTCAGTAACCGCTCGAACCCACAGGAATCACATAGGTTAGCGATTTTGGGCCTCAAGGCCTAATCGGAAGAGGACATTACATTTATAAACCTCATCATAATCTTGTACACAATGCAAGTAATTATACAAGAGATGGCAGGAATCGAATCATGTGGGCACTTAAGCCCCAAATCGCAACCACCCAATTTTACAAACTCATTGTATCAGCAACGACCAGGATTCGAATCCTGTAGAATCGTTCTACATTTATCAAGGCCACGTTATACACAGAGTGTATGCGGGCTGTAACATTAAAACAAATTTGCTACGGCGAGGTCGTGAGAACCTCACCCTTCTGCACCTATGCAGTAAGCACGGCCTTGACCACATTAAATAAATACACAGTGCCCTAAAAATAAACCCTGAGATATCTTATGCCCTGTCAACAAATCAACCTACAAGCAACGATAGCCATCTAGGGTTTACACCCATGGTTCTTTTACTTTCCACATTATACATTAAAAATCGACTGTAAGTCTAAAACCCCTTCGCTATCACAACCATGATGGAGAGTACCGACGCCATGAAAGGCGTGGCCCCAAAGCCATCTCGCTAACAGGGTATGCATCATTCTAACTATTAAAAATCAACAGAGGAAATTACTATGCAAATAATAACCAGGATCGGAATGCAGCATTTTAATAAACCCAAAGCTTATAACAATGGAAGTAAATATACATAGAATGTCCACGAAGGCAGAGGCCACATGAAACCCATGTTTTATAAACAGTAACGCAGTATCAATTTATATACACAGTCCTATTAATAACCATTGCAATCGTAAACGCGACATGTATTTCACAACCCATCATTTCATTACATTAACGTCATTTACACAGTCAAACTGCTCACGGCCTTGCACCATTGCAAGCAATGGTGCTGCCATGGCCTGTTACATTTTTAAACAAGTAACCAAAATTACACAGAGCCTGCTAAGACATTCAAGTTTTGCCTTATGTCTAGAAGCCCTCATTAAAATTACATCCCATTTCGTTATTAAAAACAGACCTGAGGGCAAACAAAATCTAAATACTAAAACTCAACGCGGTGGTGTTACCGACAGAGCTCTGTCATGATACAGACAAACCCCCAAACCCAAACGCAACCATAAAAACCAAACGCAAGCAGAGAAACCCCCGACAAGTTAAAATCCACTCTCAAAGCCAAGGGATGGCGAGTATCGACTTGTTTAGCAGGCTTACCATAATGGTAATGCTAGCCCAAGGTTCGTAGTCACGCTACAAATCCCACATCTTCTCGCTGCCCTGCCACCTGTGTTGTCCGCCGAGATGCACACCAACAGCATAAATCTTTCAAAAGCTGTGTCCTCACTACAAGTGGGAGAGGTGTGGCCTTGGGGGCAAGCAATGAGCCAGGTACTGTCACCTAAATCCCAGCTCCTCCGTTTAGGCAAACTCCTAACGAAGCCAAGGGGGGTAGTCCCTACAAAGAATTGTCTATGGCTCTATGTTTTTAAGTGTTTTTATGGTTGCGGATGCGGATGGGTGTTGTTTAGGAGTTTTTTAATGAGATCACAGTTTTTGTAATGAATGAGATAAACATAAGATAAGAGCAATTCACGTTGTAGATACAAGATTGTAGATAAACAATATAATGAAGACTTGTACGATAAAAAGGCATCCATAGATAGATAATAACTTAAACAGATTCCCAATGGACAAATGGCCCAGATTAATTAATATATGAAAGTTCAAAGTGACCAGTGCCGAATGGAGTCAAAATGTGTAGTACTTGGGGATGCTGAAGATACAAGTCTCAGAATAATGTTGGTGAGAATGTTGCGCAAATTATCTTGGTTGATTTTATGAGTTTTAGTGATCTTGATTATTAAGGCTAAAAAAGCAAGGTATGAGTCCGACCGGAAAATTATACCTTCAGTGGCTCCCCTTGGTGACCTGACAGACTGTCCAGTATTCTAGGCTAGGTGTCTAGTGGATTTAACTAGCAAGCTAGAACTCTATGACAACGGTGATTGCTGGCGCAACCAGTACGAATTTTCCCACTACCTGAGTATCTCTCGAAACAACGCCGGTTCGTTGGTTTATGGGGGTGAAGATTTTATTATGGTTATCACTTGTAAGATTAACAAATCCAATCACCGTTTTGAGTAATAATCCAACTTTTTAGGGTTGGCAGAGCATACTTGGTGATGGAAAGCAATGAAATAAATTTTAGAAAGGGGATGTGAGTGACGAGTTTTAATTAAAGCACAATGAACCTCTCCGACAGAGAGTGCTCTTGACTTCGTCTTATGACAAAGTTCAAGAGTCTTTGACTAATCTATATGCTAAAATGCAGTAAAAGTGCAAAACAGATGCTCTCCGATAGAGAGTGCTCTTGACTTCGTCTTATGGCAAAGTTCAAGAGTCTTGGTTCCTTTTAAAGATTTATAAATTTTAAACAAGGAAACATAAGTGAATAGCTCAAATAAATGATAAACAAATGCCTCAATAGTTAATGTACTACTTGCAAAATGAACTAATCTAGCAATTTAGTATTCTACAATAAAAATGAAGCTAAGCTACTTGCAAATATAAACTAAGCTAACAATTAGTGTTCTAAGCACAAATGAAACTATTCTAAATACTTAAAGCAAATTTAAGCTAAGAACACACAAGACACTCTTTCCCCAAATGGGGAAGAAAAACCAACTATGGGAGGCTTTATCCCACTTAGCCTTATCTTATTAATCAAGTACAAAATGAGGGGATTCAACCCTTAAAATGGAAATGCAACTAATGAAATGAAGCTAAAGCCTTTTTGAGGGCTTATACAAAGGAGAAAGATGAGTTTGGACTTTGAGTTTTGGATTTCCTTGGTATTTGTGAAGCTTTGTTCTTTGTTGGGTGTAAATGGCTTCTCTTCTTGAAATAATTCTTTGTTTTAGATCTAGCTCCTTGGGATCAAAACTTGCTTGTATCTAGCCTTTTGGTTCTCGTGTCCTTCAAATATCTACACAAGACAAGTCATCTCAAAGCACCCCCATTAGGCATTAGCTAAAAATCAATAAAAAAAAGAAATGAAACTATCGTAGATTCTAAGATTGCAACAAGTAAGTAAAACCTAATGCCACTTTTTCAAAGGAATGTGATTGTGAGATCTACGAATGGAAAAAGCATACAATGGAAAGAGATCTAACTATTTAATCTTTTAAAATTGAGACAAAACTAACTCTTAACCAAATAACCTTTTTTGCTTTTTGTGATTTTTTGAAATGCTCAAGGGGGGACAAGAAGGAGGAAGCTTGAACAATTCTACAGGTAAAACGAAAGGGATGAGAGAGCGAGGAGAAAGGAGATCTAGAAGGAAAAACGAAAGACTAAGGAACGAGGGAAGGTCAAAAATGAAAGGGAAGAGGAAGGGAGACGAGAGCAAAGGAGAAGGTAGGAGGCCAAAAACGAAAGGAGGAGGTTTAAGGCTTCCAAGTTAGCAAGTAACCGAGTTTTAAGATGTAGTTTTGAGAGATGGATCTTCGAACCAGTGCCTCTTGCCAAAATTTTTGAGGCTTGAGATCGACTTTAGGAGGCCTTGAAATGCACACAATGTCAGAAAAAATAGGTCTTTTGAAGAGATGAGAGAAGCAACCGAGCTCAAACTTCTCTTCAAACCCGGGAGATCTGCACAAGAGACCACTTACAAACACATCTTTATCAAATATTGTATGCAAAGCAAAATGGGATTAGAAGAGTATAAGTATTCCCAACTATAGTCTACTCCTTCCAAATCACATAAAACCCAACATAAATGGACAAATTGAACTCAAATGCTCACCCTATGGACTTAATAAAGTCTTCTAAGCTAACAATTTGATCAAAATAGTGAAATATAAGTAATAAACAAGAACAAAATCACCTTGATACATATGAAGTACTTCCCATGACAAGAATCAACACACCATATGGACCTCCAAAGTCACTTTATTTCCAATAGCAAAAAGTTATAACACAATTACAATCTGGCAGAGTAAGTTTGCCCAAAATATCCATATTGAAGAGAGTGCAAAGCACCTCTACATATACCGAAACCAAGCCCCAGGGGGGACTTTATGAATTGAAGAGAGAGGCCAGAGTTAACTGAGTTAAACCAGAGGTGGAACTGGGCTTGAACTGAGTTGAACTGGGCTTGAACTGATAAGAAATTGCCAACCCACCCAATCAATGCCAACACACTCAATCAAACCCCCACCAAAAACAATTCGGCGTCTCCTTTCCTCACCAAACTCCTCATGCGTGAGTCTCCTCTTCATGGGAATTGTACGGCACAATGGAGTGAAGGAATAATTAAATGAAGTTTTGTGAATAGTATAACATACTAAACGCTTACCATGATTTAATTCGTAGGTTCTAAGTGGAGAGGGGTCCACCCTCATCCAGTTTAGCGCAACCCCCTCCTTGGTTTAGCGTGGGTGCTAGATGTTTACGTCACTTCTTTGTACCATTCGCTTGCCACATGCATGAACTCCAGCTCTATCCAAGGTTTATCACGTGAAGGGGTCCACCCTCCATACACATTAGTGCAACCTTCACCACTAGCGTGAGTCTCTCATGTGGGTGATGTCACCACCTCTCAACCATTCGCTAGCACTTGGACATACATATGATACCAAGGTTTTAATTATAATATTTTATTAAGTGGATGGGTCCCCCAATCCCACTCATCCCACCTCTCAAGCCAGCGTGAGTTCCACTTGATGCTAACGTGAGCTTCTACATTCACGTCATCCTTTTCATGAAATAATTTGTAACCATATTTTAAAACAAAGTTTATACTTGCCACTTTAATTGAAGAGGGTCGTAACTCAATAGGGAACGATGCCAAGTCATCCCCACTAATAAAAAATTAACTTTGATTTTTTTAAAATTTGGATTTTAGTGCATTTTGTCCCAATTTAGCATTTAAATGCTATTCTGATGCTTTGTTAGCCAAATGATGCTTTTCGGAATGCTTCAGCTGGCCGAAACATAGTGAAAGTGGCCCTTGGGGTAAAGACGCTGCTCCGGGCTTGAAAAAGAGCCCAACCACGCCAAAAACGGACTTTGGATCATACTTTTTGTACATTTTGAATTTTTCCATTTAAACCACTAAAAAATGGCTTAAAAACGGAAAAACTATTTTATCTCGGAATCAAATGAAACTCTAGAGGACCAAGTACATGTTCATACGACTCAATCGAAATGCCTAACATGTTGAAAAACACTGAGACGTAGGCTCTAATAACCTCCCAAGGCCGAAACACCAAGACAACTACCCCAGCTTTGGAGGTGTGAGTGAAAAACTCAAAAATTATTAGTCGTTTGTTCAACAACCAATAATAACCAAGGGAAAAAACACTCTGAGCTAGTCAGCTTGATTCTTAAGTCCGGGAAGCCGAGCCTTTTATAAAAAATTAAATGCTAGGACATTTTTTACAATTTTCCGAAGGGGGTATGAACATGTGTTTACAAAAAAAAAATTCCGAACAGACTCCCAGAAAAAGGCTGGCAGACTTTTGAATTCTGATCTTGAACAAGTGTACTTGTTCAATACTCTGGCGGCTCACCGAAAAATCCACGAAGTGCAAAATTAGTGGATAACAACCTGCAACCACGAAACACTACGAAGGATGAGAAGTATGAAAGTCGAATGAGCCACAAAACAAACATCAATGCTGTGAAAACAACGAAGCCATACCTTCGTTACCTTTGAAGTTGCCTTCACCCACTGTGCAGAGTAGAGACCAAACAACCAACACACAGAGTAAATGATAAAAGTCCATCGTGAGCCAAGCCCTAAGCTTGGATTGCCATGAACTCCAAGGTACAAAAATGGCACCAGCTTGGTGTCCATTATCAATGCTAAAACCCACATCTCTATAGTTTGTAAACGACACAATATCGTTTGCCACCTTTTCTATTTGCATAGTGTTAAACCCCCATTGTGTAACGTTTAGACCATGTTATATATTCGCCACCCCAAAGTATAATGCAGGGTATGAAGTATTATATGTATCGCATACTATAGGCTTTAAGCCTTCAACCCTTGCTTATCAATGCCTTTAGGTCCTAAGTATAAGACCATGGCATAATCCTTATGCCATGGTCGATTGTTTTTATAAATCGAGCATTGGGCTTTAGCCCAGGTTTGTAAACCTGCTAGAAGTAATAAAACATAGGTTAATACCTTTAATAAAATAAACATGAAATACAAATAGATTAATATATGAACAAATCGATTAGTAACATATAATGAATAATAAGTGTCACTTAGATAATCAATCTAGGTTGAGAAAGGAATAATCGTGGTAATTACCTAGTCACTAAACCAAGTCTGTACGGAGTGATAATAATAATCGGCAGGTGTCGCTAGCCGCGAGGGTAAGTACACCTACACATAAACATGTTAAGAGTGCCTTAGTTCAAATTGAACTAAGTAAGCCCGCTAGACAAGTAGAAACTTTACCTCTCAGTCAGTTACATGGGAGAACTTGTTTCGCCACTCCGCCCACTTTGGTTCCAAGAACAAAGTTAAGTTAGAACATGTAAATAATAAGTAAACTCATGCTGATAGTAAAGAAGTACATAATCAAAGTAANTATCGGCTTTAATGGTAATCAAAATTTTAAATTGATACAAAGTTTACAGGGCCGATATGAGTGCTGTAAAGTTGCGAGCCATATATCTACTATGGAATCTGGCCAAGAAATCCAAAAAGTAGCCGCCCATCATAAATTTACTNACCCATGAGAATAGCCTAGTAATCAGATTTACGACGTCATAATGTAAAATACAGTAACAAACATAACTGAAAGAAAGAAGTAAAACGTAAGAACAACTTACGATAAATCAGTGGTACATTTAGTGTACGTGTAATGTTCCCAAAAGTGACATGCATGCAAACCCTAAAAGTGAGATGCATGCGAACCCTAAAAATGACATGCATGCCATCCCCGCATTATTTTAATGATGCATGNCAAAGCCTAACGTCTTAAAACACTCTAGTGACAGTCGAGACTTTGAGTTTGGTAGCAAAAGAAGTCGGACTGTGATTATTGATAGTGATGATGAGTTGGACACTAAAACTGGGGTGCAGGATACTCGCTTTGGCCAGTTATGTTTAGTAGCCAAGCCAGCTGATTTGACTCATGAAGTTGTCGATGTTGAAATGATCACGGATGAACAATCTCTTGGTGAAGATATACTAGGAATAGGTACATATAAGGGTCCTAGAGATTTTCAGTGCACGGCTTGTGGCAGATTACTTATAGCATCCAGAGTGATTCAGCATCCATTGCTTGGTGTTATAATATGTAAAGAGTGCAAATATTGTTACGGGAGTGCATCATTTGAGAAGGATCTTGATGGTTCAGAATCTTTTTACCGTTGGTGTGGGAAAGGAGGATCTTTAATCTGCTGTGACCTATGTGAAAAAGTGTTTTGTGACAAGTGCATAACACGGAATTTTGGAGAACGGAAAATGAAGGAAATAACTAACTCACAATGGCACTGCTTTTGTTGTGACCTTAATCCACTTGCTTCACTAGAAGATGACTATAATAAGGCTGCAAAGATAGCAAGCCACTCTCGCTCAGCTTCTGATAGTGATTCTGCGTCCTCAGACGACAAACTTCCTGCTTTGGATATTGGCAGTAAAAGATGGAGAGGAAAGAGAATCAAGAGGATCATTGATGATGCTGAGCTTGGTGAAGAAACAAAGAAAAAGATTGCGATTGAGAAGGAGTGCCAGGACCACCTGAAGATGTTGCAACAGCGTTCTATGTTTGAACAGTGGTCAAAGGGCTCAGCCAGTGAGTGTGGAGAAAAAGCATGGGTCAAGGAAAATGAATTACTGGGTAATGCTGCTGAAGGCTTTATTGTTAA